>BQKZ01002248.1:0-19363 GCA_036244855.1 Temnopleurus reevesii | reverse complement strand
GTCACGTCCATGCCAATAAAAGACAATTCTAATGAACAAAACTTTCTTTTTTCAAATAAATCCAGACAAGTTTTAAGATATTGAAATATATGACCATGTGTAAGGTATATTTTTATTCAAATTCTAAGCTTATATTTCGATCAAAGACGTTCTACTCGGGGATAAAAAAATACTTTCTCCTACCAAAAAACAAAATGGTAGCCCCAGGGTATTGCTAGCAGACGAAATCTTGGCTCAGAAAATGAAAATTTATCTCCTTATGCTGCTTTTTTGTGTACAATAAAATATTCCAATAAATCGATAAATATTACACCTACTGAAATAAGTCAATGTATTTTTGGGGTTTCAATCCCCTTTAAAACCAATCTCATAATGTATTTTGTTCACAATATGAATCCACAGGTCCCTGGAATAATTTGCAACAAGTAGCAAACACACCAATTACCATCTCTAGACAAATATAAGTGTAAACATATGTAGAATGGTCCAACTGGAAGTATAAAAATACATACTGTTCGGGGGTCTTTATATAACACATACAAACCATGATAATTTGTAATTGTTTAAATTTGACCTATAAATATGTATTAATTGTATAGATTCGATGTGCATTGTAACAAATGGTTGTTGTCAAATATTTATTTAATCTCATGTACAATTGTTTCATTATTGTTACTAAATCATTAATATTTTCTTTATTTTGTATAATTTGTTTGATATAACACAATGTGTATGAAAAAAATGTAAACAGAACAAAATGTTGGCTGTACATGTCAATGACGTTCAAATGAATAAATTCCAAATTCCATACACAGGAATTCCAAAAACGTCAAAAAATCAATAAGTCAAGGGGCTGTCAGTTGTTTGAAAGGTTCCATGACAAATGCTCCGGTGACAATTGCTCCAGCAAAAAACTGACACAGTAAGCCTAATGTCAAACCTAATCCCAAACCTAACCCTAACCCTAATCCTAATCTTGACATCATTCTGAATCATAATCCCTATCATAACCCTAACCCTAACCCTACTCCTAGCCAGAAAAATGAACCGGAGCAATTGTAGCCGGAGCAACTGTCGGGTCACCGTTTGAAATCATCAAGTCCTTGGCCACTGTTCCCCTCATCTCACAATTGATGCAACCTAAATGTACAGAGAGATGTTAAATGAAGACACAATTTTAATAGCTTCCCTGAAATTCTCCTCGAGAACCTTTAGGAGAGCTAGGGACTTTCGTATGACTTAAATTAACCGCTATATAAAATGTTTCATTATCATTGTTATTATCATATTTTTTGCTCCTCTGCAAATTTCATTGGTTCAGTCCGTGTTAAAAAGGGAGCTACTTCCGAAAGAATGAAGGAATAAATCTTACCTCGCACTGGTCTGGTTTTGACAGGGACCTTGAGAGTCTCCTCTAGAAGGGCGATTAGCAGACGGATAAACTCAACATGGTGTGACAGAGCCTGCAATCAAATACAATGAGGACATAATATCATTAGATACACTGCAGTAATTATAGAAGTGCTCGCTGGACACAAACCATTGCACGGTTGTATAGTAGTAAAATTATTTTTAAAAAACACAGAGGGGCTGACAAAAGGCAGAATTCTATGAACAATCATGACAAAAGTGGGCACTAATATCAGCATCAATTTGAAACACACACTACAGATATCAATAATACTGTAACTAAAAAATTAATCAGGGCTACATGTATATTTCATCATTATCTAATCCGTACATGTAACGGTGACTGGTGAAAGAAATGTAAAGGTAATGAGGAACAAATGAAAAATCACGGCCAGTTGAATGTACTACTGGAGTACTGGAGGGTCTATATTTTTACCACAAAGCTTCATAAGACAGTAACTTCCAAGTGCATCAAAATAGATTTAAAGAGGGAAAGAAGAAATAATAGCGTGTCTTGAGTATGGGGGAAAGAGAGTCACTTTTCCTTCGTATTGAACAGGAAATGTTATGCAATGTACAATCACACATCTATCCATTGCCAAGAAGGTTATCATAACCCCATTTACACCTAGCAAGTGCCATTAGCACTGGACCAAGTTGCAGGTAGAAGCAACAGAAAGAACATCATGCAAGGAAACTTCAGAAATAATGATAAAAATGCTGCAGATCGATGATGATGATGATGGTCTCTTGCATACATGTAGCGCCGGTTTCACCTCAGCTGGGCGCTCATAATGCTCAATTACTCAAAATAATGTCTCACAGATTCCAATGTTTTAATTAGTGCTATGGTTTATCTTTCAGTCCAAGAACTCCCAGTGGTGGTACAATTTGGTTATTCTTGTAACGACAAGGTAGTGGGGAACAGATAGGGAACAGATCGAAGCAGAAATCACTTGGCTTTTCATTGATGGTTCAGAATTGTGCGATTTCATTAATCTTAGCATATGATGGACACGCATATTTTTATTCAGAAAATTAGACTTTTACCCATTGCAATTAATACAAGTGGTTTATCTATGGAACCTAAAGAGATTCAATAATTCAGTCCTCAATGGGTTAATATAGTTTCTGGAGAGCTAAGAACCCCTACAAACATGTCTCATTCAAGCTTGCTGTACTCTTCTTGGTTTGTACATAAATGGGTTGATCATCTACAGATTTAATGAAATACATGTAGAACTAATCGAACAAGAATCTCCAGACTTGGCAATCCCAAATTAATCAGCACCCGCATAGTTGGAATTGTTGAAGGTTATCTTATGCACACATTACTTTGACTCACAGTGCATGGTCAGTGTAAACACACACCTTTATAAAGTTACATACCTCATTAAAATTCACAACTAAAGTCATCTTATATCATGCCGGATTTGGGATGGTTACCAAACAAAATCACACAAATTTGTCAAAAAAGTATAAAACGATAATAATAATAATAATAATGATAAACTTGTTGTACTGTACAATGCATGGTATACATGTACTGTAAAGTTAGAAAAGAGTGCTTGAAGATAAAAACTAACTTCTTGCAACAATATCAAATTAAATTCCTTAATATTTGTGGTTCTAACTTTTTTCAAGCATGTTTATCTGTTTATGTCATTTTCACTTCTCAAGGAAAGCAATGGGTTTTCTCAACCAACGCTGACCTTATAAAAAATATCCCCCACCACAAAAAAAAGAGACACAAACCAGTGTCACTTAAAATTCTTTAAGTGTACCCTTTTATAACTTAATATGAAGTGACCTGAATTAAGCTCATGGCAAAGTTTGAGAAAATTAAAAAAGTTTATACACCTGCAAATAAAAATTAGTTAAAATTGTTTCATGGCAGAAAACATGACGCTAAAAATAATCCACAATAATACTTCCATGTCACCTACATTCCAAAAGTTGGAAATCAGTATGAGAGCATGCATTTCCTGTTTATTTTCATCACATGACTATCAGTGTTTTAATAAGTATAAAAGGTATCAACTTCAAATGCATCAATAAACTTACATCCTGGATAATACATGTCATATCATGCCTTTAGACTAAGCTTTATACAATTCTTCATTCTGAATGGCTCATATTTCTTTCTCTATCAAAACTTTGCATCAAAATGATTGTCTACACAAAATCCTCTAATCATTAAAAAATATGACAAAGTTTTCTTATTCCTTCAAAGTACAACTCAAAATAAAAATGAAATCAAAGAAGACGGGTTTTCATAATATTGTTTTAAAGATATAATGGAAAGTATTACCCAAAGCATATCATCACACATACAAAGATACAGCATTAAAAATAACAAACTCAGGGTATAATTACAATGAAATTTAGTCTAAAATATTTAATTTATGAATTGAAAACTTACATCATATTCAGGCTATACTAATTGTCTCACCAAATATGATCTCAATACCAATTCATTTAGGGTAATACATTTCCTCCAATGAGAGAAAACTCAATTCCGTAAAATAGAAGAAAAAAGAGTATCTAGAACACATGTGGTGTGCAAACCATGAAGGCTGTGACCTACAATCATGTGACAAAAACAAATGTGACCTCAGAGAAGTCAGGGTCAAATCACAATGCATGCTGCATGAGACTCCCAACCTAAAAAAAGTTACCCTTGATCGATTGAAGGATTTACAATGCAAAAACAAGCCGTTATTTTTTTATGTTGTTAGCTTCAGAAACTTGGAACACCCTGTTCTCATTTAAATCTTCAGAGCATACAGCACCTACAATTTTCCAAACATCTAATGTATTTCAATAAAAACAAATTTTTGTTATATGTACATATTTATTTATTCAGAAAAATCGTCATTATGTTGGTGGTCATTAGGTATTAACCCATCCAGCCATCCTCCACCATCACCCCCCAAACCTCAATGACCCATCCCCCTTAGACAATAGTATTTTATATCATCCCTTCATCATTCTGTATAAATGTCACTAGGAAAAAACGGGGACCCATGAGGATATTGATTGGACATACTTTTTAAAACAATAGATCATATTTTCATATAGAGACACTTACAGAATGTTGTCTTTTAACATGTAATGTAGTATTTTCCAATACTTGACTAATTCCATACTGTACTTCCAAACATGGTAGACCTCACTTGTATTCCTGGAGCATACGTAGATACGATCTCAAATGCACTTCACACGAGCAGATATTCCTTGGTATTAATTTCCAATTGCCTTGTGTATACAAGCATATCCTACCAGTTGCTCACATCAATGTATATCCATATCAATGAATGTATTTCCTGTATGTATACAGATCTAAACAACTTGTTGAATTAATATAACCAGCGGAGGAAATCACCAACGGTAAAATCCATACGTAAAGCTAAATTCAATGTCTGCTATAAACTGTATTCAACGAACCATAATGACTGACAAGAATGGTGCGTATACAATAGTACAGTGCTCTGAATAGAAGCCTTGGTTTGTACAGGAAGGCTTAAATCCTGCCTTGGTCATGCAATGTATGGTTAGCTATTATACAATTGGTCTGTTATACTATTGGTCTGGTATGAGAATGGAGGTCACAGGATAATAGGCTTGTTTGCTCCAAGGCTTTCCACGCATCAGAGCATTCACATGGACTTAGCCTCACTCTCAGGCATAAAATAGTAAAAATTCAATCCTTTTACATGCTGAATACTTAGTCAACTTGCATAATAATAAAATAATAATAGTAGTAGTACAATCTTTTTTACAACATAAGCTAAAAGTAAATATGTAAATTCACAAATTTCAAACTATGGAAAAGAAAATTAGCTAAACATAAACAGAAGTAATAGAGTAAACATAAACATATATTTCTTCGTGCAGCACAATTCAATAATCATTGTAATTAGTTTACTACTTCTTATTCCACTATAGAAATTAAAAACTCACTTTTACTTTTATTCAACACCTCCAGAATAACTACTTATTTAAACTACTTAAGGTATCAAGAAATGAAACAATATTGTCAATGACATTTGCTGAACGTCAAATCATCACACAAAGAGTTTTAAAGGGGAACCAATCCCTGGAATCATCAAGCTCTCCTTGAATGAGGAAAAAACAAATGAACAAACTCAGAAAATTTGAGAAAAATCGGGCAACCCGTTCAATAGTTATGAATTTTTAAATTCACAGAGATTTGACAATCACTGCCGCTCATGGGGATCTGTGCAACCGATAACAGCGATGGAATCTGTGACGTTATGTCAGACAACTCCTCATTCACTTTGTACATAGAATATTTAAAAATGGATGAATGTAAAATTTAAAGTAAGGTTGCAACATGAATCTTCTCAAAATACATACAGAATCAATACAGACGTGCTATACCCGACCGAAAATTTATATTTTGTTGACTTTTCTGAAAAAAGGAGAAAAGTTTTGTATACAGAGTGAATGAGGAGTTGTCCGACATAACATCAAAGATTCTGTTGAATTTTTTACCAATCGCACAGATCCCCATCAGCGGTAGGGATCGTCATATCTCTGTGACTTTGAAAATTCACAACTTTTGAGCGGGTTATCTGAATTTCCTCAAATTTTCAGAGTTTGTTCATCTGGGCCCGTATTATGAAAACTGTGTTATCTTATTTGTTAAGAAAAACTGTGTTAACTGCCATAACAACGCCTAATTGCACGCTCTCATTGGTGGGTGCGCAGAAGTCCCACCCACTTTCGCGCAAGCTCAGTCAACAGTGCGCAAATATTAACGAATGGCGCGTTGTAATTTTGATTGTTATGACAATTAACATATGTTAGCTAACACAGGAGATAACACAGTTTTCAGAATTCGGGCCCTGATTTTTCTTCATTCAATGAGAGCATGATAATTCCAAGGGTAGGTTTCCCTTTGAATACAAAGAAGAGGACATATATGTCAAGCTTTATATGTTAAGCTTTACCTCTCAGAATGTATACCACCATCATTATAATCACCATCAATATACCACTAGTAAAATGGGTTTTGCCTAAATATGGCCTCCCGTAGGCAAATTGTGACATTTGAGCTTTAGAATAATTAAGTTCCATGACAGATTAGTGTTTGTACATTGTACTGTACCAGACCTCCTAACCTTATAGACTAAAAAAGAGGGATGATTTTGCTATAAGAAAAAGAGGGAAAAATAATGATTCCCATAGGAAGGTGTAGTACAATTATCATGAAAATCATAATATGCAATGAAAACATGACTTCAGAATGATGAAAAATCGTATTTATCCCTCCAAATTCATAATGGTTTGGAGGTCTGATTACTACCACCATCATTATCATTATCAAAATTATCATTCTTATCATCACCCTCATCATTATCATAACCATCATAGGCATCACCATTATAATCATCACCCTCATCATAATCATCATCTTCATCATCATCATCATCATCATCATCATCATCATCACCATCATCGTCATCGTCATCGTCATCATCATCATCATCAAATCACTTGTTGACATAAAAGAAATTGGTTCCATGTCTATGGAAGAATATTTTCTCCCGTAATAATGAAGCTATTATAGAGAAGGTAAACACAGTACGTAGGAATTCTTTGGATACTTTATATGCCAATAAAAAATACATGAATATAAAAAGTCAAAGTTCAATCAGCAATCTCTCCCACACAGATCTTCATTGCTTTCAAACAATCCACCACCTCTGCCCAAAATCCACCCCCCCCTCCTCCTCTTCAAAACAAATAATCTCACCTGTGTGGCTAGAATGGATAATGCATTTAGAAGGAGCCACCCTCTTCCATGCATCAAAAAGTCCATGAGACCAGCCTGGGGCAACTGTGCAGACTGCTGACTAGAGATGGCGCTGTCTAGTGTTCGGTGGAAATCATCCATTGAGCATGGTGCTGGAGGTTGAGTCGATATATCCTTCACTGATGTCATGAACTCAAGAGCAAGAATGTTGAAGGCGCTGTGGACGTCATTACTGTTAAAAGTAAACATTGTGAAACATAAGGTCAATCTGTGGACTTTGATATGAATATAGTCCCTCAAAATCTGACAAAACAAAATAAGAGATAATTCATATCACATTTTCTTGGTAGTCCCTGACTAACTTTGGGAACTAGATCAGCTTAAGTGTAACAATATATATAGCTAAATTGCTGTTGAAGGGGAAACAAACTTTTTTTTCCCACACATGGCCGAGTGCTACAAACCCGCTGTCCCATAAAATTTAGCTCTCGGGCAAGTAAATGAAATTGTCACATGCCTATAAATAGGGCAAGTAGAATAGTTTACACTAGTTTTCTTCTCTATGCAAATTAGCATTGGCCATCAATTTTGTGCAAGAGAAACATTTATTCAGGCAAGCGATTTGAAAACTTTATTGCTCAATAATGCAATTGGTGAAAACAATTGCAGCGCCCTGCATGGGCTACTTTATTAAAGTGGAAGTGAACATGTTTGAAAGGAAAGGTTGACTTAGAAACGGTGACCCGACATTTGCTCCGGCGACAACTGCTCCGGTTCATTTTTCTGGCTAGGAGTAGGGTTAGGGTTAGGGTTATGATAGGGTTTATGATTCAGAATGATGTCAAGATTAGGATTAGAGTTAGGGTTAGGTTTGGGATTAGGTTTGACATTAGGCTTACTGTGTCAGTTTTTTGCCGGAGCAATTGTCGCCGGAGCATTTGTCACACGTATAAAGCGCCCTATATTAAAATGTTGTTATTATTATTAAGATACTTGGTGGTATAAAGAGACTACAAAGGGTTCTCTCATTGTTCGAGCACAAGTTTTAATCTGAAATAGTCTAATGAAATACCGTGACAAATTTCAAAACCAATGTTAATACATGCAAACTCTTTTTCATATTCAAATTTTATTGTCTACATTCAAATACATAATAACATACATTTTACACACTCGGCAGAATACTCAAGCAGTGTTTGTACTAAATTCTCTACCAAAATTCTAAGAATATCAGAAAAATGTAAACATGAATAACATAGAGCTAGAACCAGTAAATTGCTTTTCAATCATACAAACAATATAGCTTTGTCAATAATCATTGCAAATCATGAAGAAAACTGAATACAGAGAGACTTACCAGAAGTTGTATAGGTCCTCTGAGTCTATGGAAGGATTTGTAGACATTGAAATAAGGTGCTCTAGGAAATCACCTAAATATTGAGACTTCTTCTGTAATAAAAATGAAAAATAGCAAATTAGGTAATAATCCTACTTTCTATACAAAATGGAACATACAATTTGATATTTGCAACATTTGGCCGCTTTACTAATAGAATAATTCTTGCATGTCGGGCATGCCTCAAGCAAACTTTTTGGTTGTCAAGAAAAACCTTTGTGTATATAGAGTATGCATAAAATGTGCATCTATATGTATCAGTAAACCTATCTTTTCTTTAAGATTTCATTCAGAGTTTATTTAATGAATATTTACTCTGTTTCAATAAATACTCTCAGTGATACATTTATCATAAATCTGCAGTTAAGGATGAAGGAAAGTATTCAGACTCTAATATCAATCAAAATTGAAATTTTATCAATAATAATATCTTAAAAAGAACAGCAATTCAAAGCAAACCGAATGACTGATTTTTCTCATTCACTTTCCATTTCCGATCTACTCGTCCCAATAAAAAATATAGATTTTTTATGTCATCCATGTCATAGAAAATGCTTACTTCCGAAAAATGAAATATTGTTGGCTTTATAAAATGAAAATGGATGTCCCATAGAGGAGGGTCATTTCACTCTGCATCTCAGAATGTATACACACAAGAAGACCCCCTTGATATCTATTTTACCCCTGTTAGAGAAGCTCGGAAGACTAATTCACTCATCAAAATAATACATCCAGCCCATGAAATTTTTTTGTTATGCTCATGCAACACCTATACAGGGAAGTGCATGATAAATATGTATGTGAATAATGATAAATCTGACCCATTAGACAAGGTTTAGATAACATTTTAGATAAAATACTTGACCTTCTTTGGAAGAGCAAAGTCCTTAAATCTTAAATCTAGGGAAAATATAATTACCTTGTATGCTATCATGACAAATAACAAGATCATATTGTGATTACCAACGATGACCCAATGACGAAAATAGGGGGAAATAGACTAGATGATCCTATTGTGGCCCTACTATAACACATGGCATAGCTGAAAAATAGGAAACACCTTAAAAAAAGATATCATTTTACTCATAGTCTGAAATATACATGTAAAGACCCCTCAATGATAGAATTGTGTTCCTCTCTATTTGTATGCAGCCTTACAGACTCTTCCTTAATTTTCATAGACAAGTGATTCTAATTTTCTCTTCTAACGTCTTTGACAGAACCATTGGTATTAGACCTTTATATTTTTTTAATCAATAGAAACCAAATATCTGAATAACCAGCGATTTGATAAAACAATTATAATTTACAGTAGCAAGCTTTAGTTTGGATTCCAAGGTCAGTGAAGGCTAACTGACCCCAATGCCCTTTCCATTGGCCTTAAGAAATTTTCATGTCCCTCTTTTGTTTTACTCACTCTTTCTGTAATGTGTCCCTTACTTTAAAAAATGACCACATGTTAAGCCAGTTCATATTTACCTCAGCCTGGGTGTCCTGGTTGCAGGAAGTATATCTGTCCCAGCGAACCTTGAGGTTCTGGTGAAGGCCTCTACCAGACTCCATCTTGGACTACAAGTCACACTCGGACCACAAGAGCTGATCAATCTAGCATCCTATCAAAACGAAATCAATGAAAACAATGTAAATACAATTTAATTTCAAAACAAAGCCCTTCGACCCAATATTCTAACATGTGGTGGGGCGCAAATGAAAATTATTTTTGTAAACAGGTGTCATCTGTTACCCCTTTGGCCATGGGGTGATTACAAATCTTATTTTAGTTCTTTTGATCTTCATAACAATTTATACTAGTTCTGAGCAATTTTTCATTGCATAGTTTTACTTAAAAGGTATTCAGTGTACATGACTTTGGATACCATCTGGTGAATGGCAAATGGCAACAGAATACATTCTGTTTTAATTCAAATTTAAAAAAACTAGTTTTCATTTGCCTACCCCTATCAAAGTTAGCTATGATTCCACATTGGTTAAAAAAATTCGAGATTATAGAATCTATCTATAAAAACCATTGTCTCCTCAGATTTAACAGTGGATATCAATAAGAGTGGATTTAATAAAAGTAGCGTTCATTCCTATCAATATTCAACGTAGCATGATCAAGGCTCTCCAGGAAACCGTACTAGTTAGAGGACACAAAGTGGTCTTAATCATGTTTAAGCAAAAAATGTTTTGAAAGTCACTATCAGACTTTCAGATCCCACAGCTTCTGGGCAAATGCACTGTATATTAAAGTTACATGTACCTGTATATAACACTGCATCCAATTCCAAGGTGTCCTCACAGTGCAAATACATACAAGCAGGATAATTCATACTATAGCATGATTCATCACGGCTTCTGTACAAATTTTTTCATGAATTGACATTATCAAGCACTGCCCTTGATTGACGGGTAATGGGTTTAATAAAATATATATTGCAAATCATTTTACTGCACACATGTGGATTACTCTACGCTCATATTTTTATGAATACTAGAATTGCCTCTGTTCTTGCAACAGACTCAAAATGTTGACTTTCCATCGAAGATCAAAACACATTAGAGAGAAGAGAAGCAAACTGATTTCAAAATTAAGCAGTATTATCAAAGGGTGAATGCCCAATCATAAAGAAAATCTACCCAACGTTCAATCCCTTCATCAAATTGTTCACAATCCATTCAGTGAGATCTGTAAGGTGTATCTTCTTACGGCAGAAAAGCATCCTCACCTTGAAGGTTATAACCTAGAATAATTCCTCCCCATACAAGTGGTAGAAGGATACTAAGATGTTATGAAGGAAAATGAGATCAATTTGAAAAACAGGTCAGAGGAAGGAAAGGGTGACCGAACGGTTTTTTCCTTGAGGAGTATATTGCCTGGAAAATGTAGATGATTGAAATACAATATGATGTAAACCAAATAAACATCTTGTTTTTTAAACTTAAATTTGAATTCAAGATAATGAAACCAAGAAGAAGAATTGTTTGGTTGTCCAGGGAGTGTGTAAATTTTCATTGAAAATAGAGTACAGTAGTTTGATCATAGATTTCTTATCAATTCAATTTCAATTTTGTTCAACAAACTGGAAATTCACCAGAAGGCAAAGAACAGCTGATGGCTCTGTCAAAAAAACTTTTTGATTCTCATCCAGCAAGTTTGCAATATTAGGATTTTTTGCACTACACTGAATGGTGAATTACCGAGATCCTCGCGTCGATTTTCAAACATAGATGTGAGGATCACCCTGATTTGACTCGGATCAAGATCAAAGTCACACTTTGGAGTGTAATTATTCTGAAATATCATCCTGTCCATCGTAGTGCGAACTACTGGGGATTTTCACACCTCATACCCATTTTCATGCACTTAAAAAGGCTTGATGAGGGAAAAATTAAAAGGCTATAGATCCTGTTGCCCCTCCACCGGATTTGCTAACAGGAGTACGTACAGTGTGCTATCTGGTAAATGTACCAGGCCTCCAAATAAGATTTCTTCAGGGCATCACTTTCAAGGCCAGTATGACTATAGCCGGCGCTGCACTAGCCAGAGTTTCCTTGATCTCGAGCTTTTAGTCCGATCAACCATCTTTGCAATTAATCTCGAGATTGGCAATCTTGGTCTGCACTATAGCGAGTTTGGAATCTCGAGCTTGACGGACTTAGCTCTCTTTCCTCAATTTAGCGCGAGCGTGAGCTGCATTAGCCCACTCTCCGAGCTTGGTCTAGTTCTGGAGCATGCGCAGTCTAGGAAAATAAGCATGTGGTTGTTGTGCGGAGAAACTCGCACGAAGTGCTCGTCAATAGGCCTGCCATGCTCCGCTGCTCTCACACAACGAATGAATAAATTAGCCCGAGTCGCCGAATTAGCGCGAGCTGCACTGTACCAAATAAGAGCGAGTTAGTGAGCTATTTTCCAAATTAGCTCACTGTTTTGGAAACTAGCCCAAGATATCTTGGGCTTGTTAAGCTCGAGATTTTTCAGTGAATTAGCTCACTGTTTGCGTCTGCACTGCAAATTAGCTCGAGTTAGTTCTGATCGGGCTATTTACCCGGATCAGAGCTAGCGCGCTAATTGAAAAACTCGCTATAGTGCAGACGCAGCTAAAGGGAACTTTTTTACTCAAGTAAAAACAATAGAAAACCTTAGCTTAGGCAACCCAAAGAGGGCAACCATGGCAATTGCCTTGGATTGCCTTATGCATCTAGGCTAATACAAGGCCTGATGTAAGATATTGCTATTCTAAACATTTATATATATAGTGTATATATCAAATAGAAAACAATATTACACTACATAGAGTGACCTAACCTGAGATAACAGTGAATGAAATAAGCATACATGTACAATCTCAATTAATGTCTACATGCATTATTAACGAACAAAATTTCACATACATGTGTAACACATAATGTAATATACTCACATATCTATAAATGTGCAATAAAACTGATATTGATACCCCTGAATATAAGACTTCCTTAAGGAAGCATAATACTACAATTGCACAGCAAGATGACTGTCCAATCTCCTGTGTCATGATAACTAAGATCTGCCTGTATGCTGCGTCACCTGACAGTCTCTACAAAGTATGCTTAGTCCAATAATCTTATTTGAACAAGACAAGATAAAAAAGGAGAGCTAGGAAAGACCTTCAGCCAAGGGCTTCATTCAATGTTTGTACAATCAATTGCGTGTCATGTAGCATTGGAAGATAATGTTGAGTACATGACGTTTGCTTACTCCTTCCAGTATTACATCATGCAATCACCCAATTTTTTTTCTCATCATTTTGAATAATAACAACAGTGATATTTAATGAATACAATTCCGTAAGAGTTTAAGTTAAAAAAGATTCAAAGCGATTGGTATCATAATCTAAAATTATTATGGTCACTTCTGATGAATGAAGGGTAAGTCTACCGTTTCCAACATTCACAGGATATGATTTTTCAAACAGAATGATTGAAATGATGAGACCATGAATCTAGTTTCTCGCTTCATGGAGAGACTACCCTTATCAATATATAATGTTTTTGGAAAATATGGGGTAAGTTTGAGGTTTACTTTGGTTTCATTTTTTTTTGGGGGGGGGAGGGGAGGATGATCCATGTCTCTTTTCATCCATCTTATTTTCTCATTTACCTGTTTGCTGTTTTATTTAAACACGGTAGCCCATGGGGGCCTAGATAAAAATTTTAGAAATAATCACAAAACATTCAGCAGACACACAGCATACTTTTACTCACTCACTCACTCAACACGTCCTCAGACGAGACCTCACATGGACTCTCCACACAATCCAGCTATTCATTATGTGCCTAGCTCAGTAGCACAGCAAATTCTCATTCACTCACTCAGGACATCCTCAGATGAGACCTCACATGGCTCTTCAAAAATTCCGCTCATTCATCAGTGTGCCCATCTCAGACACACAGCACACTCTAACTCACTTGCTCAGGACGTCCTCAGACGAAACCTCACATGGGCTCTCCACTCAGTTCAGATACATGTATTCATCAGTGTGCCTAGCTCAGACATACAGCACACTCTCACTCACTCAGGACGTCCTCAGACGAAAACTCACATGGGCTCTCCACTCAGTAGAGCTATTCATCAGTGTGCCCAGTTCTGACACATTCAAAGCTCTATTGGCAGCATGGAGTGTACCTCCGTTTTAGGAGAAAATTAGAAGTTGTGCAGGAAAAAATCATATGCTTAAAGTTATATTTCTTTTCCACACCTCCAAAATATCATGCTTTGAGCAAGAGTTCCCACAATTTAGCCCTTTCTCGCACCAATATTTAAATTTTTCATGCATTGTGGGCCCCTGTTGGGATTAGTGTCATATGATGGGAATTAAAGGTAATTTTACACCTTTAATAGGCCTCTGACCACGCTTAGTATCTCTGCTTTTCCTTCCAAACAATTTCTATTGTCCAGGATCATATATTATATTGTTTGTATCCCATTTGGCATCTAGCATTACACCATAGTTATTCAATATTGAAGATCAAAGTCCAGAGATCAATAGGGAGGTATAGAGAAAGGGAAAGATTGGTTGAGTACCATTGATCAAGGTTCAGACTTGTAAATCAGATTTGTCTATTATATTTCAATCTGGGCATTAACAATGGTAAACAACATTATTTGGCATCAATCCATATTTCTTGGAGACAGCTAGGACATCTTAATATGTTTCATGACTTGCAACATTCAATACGGCACTACATGTATGTGATTTTGATGCACCAGTACAGTTTTTTTTTAATTCTGGTCTAATTTACAAAAAAAAATCTGGAGTAGGAAGCTGTACATTGTCGATTGACCCATCATATTGTTAAACTGGAGAACATTATTCAGGGCCTATTTGTTGTGATAATTTACAATTTTCTGTACTCTCATTAAAACCTTAAAACTTTATCACTCCTTAAATCTATTTTTGTCTCCTTGATCTTCATGTCTTAATCAGAATGTCACAGCTGAAAAGGCAGTCTCATTTGAGCTCAGTTTAATAGGTCTGCTGTCAACATATCCTCAGTAGACCATGGAAGATGGTTTGCTAGCGAGGTCAACGATATGCCAAAGACTGGCAGTAATAATAATTGAATTAAAGTGGTCTAAAAGGCAGCAGAAATGAGACAAATGGCTATTCAACTTGAAAAAGCTTATACATGTATGATCATCTCCAAAGTCCTACGTGCAATCATTTTGTCATTGAAGTGTACAGCACTTGTAGGGGGTTGTGATGTATTGGCAAACAATAGCTAAGGCTAGCAATGAAGCCCCTCTAAATTAATGCTCTTCCATGTGATTTGCATTCATATATTCTGACATACTTTGGAAATAGAGCTAAAATATAATTATGAACAAAGTTTACTTTTTCGTGGACTTGGCCATATGTGAGAAATATCATTCCTTTTTCGTATTTCAGTGCATTAAAATCAATATCTTTACCATAACTATCACTCGTATCTATTTAATAAAAACATGAACACACATTTTGAAAATGGTCATCAAACATTTGCATTTTGCATGGGTAATATAAACATTATGCACATTGTACATGTAAATCACACACAATTCCACAACGAAATGGTATAAATCATACCTCACACAATAAACATCCACTTTTATCAGAAAGCATTTGTCATAGTGAGCTTCACTATGGTGTTCTCCCTTTTATATTGATTGTTCCCTCTCTCCTTCCTTTCCTTTTCCTATATGGCTGCTTTTTCATTTTTTAGATATTTGGATCTGTAACTTGGGAAATGAAATCTTATGTACTTGCATGTACAATTTTTTGTGAAAATCTGTTTCATCTAAACTTTTCTTTGCAGTCTTTTTAGATTATGATGTTTGGGGCAATATACAATTCTGTTGAAATACCCAGCAAATGGGTGATTACAACACAAAAGACATACTTTTTATTAAATCTAAAGTTTATCAAAATCATATTTCCCTTGTGAAATTTGTCTTCTCTTTTTTCATGAACAATATTTCAAATTAAATTCAAGAATATATATCCAACTATATGAATTCGTCAAGAAATAGAATCATATTACTGTTAAATGGCTTAAAATTAGAGCATAAAAACCAATAATTTGATTATATCCAACTTTCAAGCCAGGATTCATGAATATTAACGTTTTAAATCTGGTATTTTACATTTTACGTTAGTCAGCTATCCTGGTCGAATATAGGGCACGTAAGATAAACATACGTGTACATATTGTAGAAAAGTAAAGAACGTACGTCATCAACACATCATGTCACATGACCTAAAGTTGCCAATTTTAAGAAAATATAACAATTTTAATATTCTTTAAATATCTTTAAATTATAGCTAACTTTCTGTTCATTGTCTTATTTTGTTCAAATTTTATTTTATATGTTTGTCAATTTTTGTGCTTTCAATCAAAGCAAGATTTTTTCTGGCATGAATCCCTCCTTTGATTTTCTACCAACATGTCACAGGTTGTTGTTGCAAAATTGGTCCTGTTCTGTGAGGAATTGAAGTGGAGAAAAAAACATGAATGATTTCAACACCAATTTTAAATAAAAATCTACTGGATACCTATATGGTTGGTGCTAATTTGAAAAATAGGGAAATTGCACAGATTCTCGCCATCTCGGTTCAGCAGATGATATTCAAAACCAACAAGGCAACAACAACAATCACAGAAACTGTACAAAAAACCATAATAAAACAACAGTGACAGGTTTTGTTTGGTTTTATAGCTGGTGTTGGTGTTACCATATCCGCAACACCAAAACCAGCATTCAACACCGGCTGAGGTCACTTAGTGTACCTCTACCATGGATAGTAAAAAGAACTATCCATGCCTCTACTAAGTATGATGGGGTCACACTAATTCGTATAGTTTTTCTAGAGCATTTTTAGATCGTAGTACTTTTTACTTAGCAAAATATATATCTTAAAATACAAAATTATTTTCTAAAATCTTGGCACGAAATGAAACTACATATTTTATGCTTCAAATATTTCCAAAAATAAAATTAATTCACGAAAGAATCACAGAGATATCGCGATATATCAAAATTCGATTGACGAAACGATCGCATCGCTCCAAGCTGGAAAATGGCGAAAATTGTCAACTAACTGTGTCATATTAATCCTTACACCCCGTTTTGAACAAGATTTGCCATAAAATTGCTTCTATCTAAGATGCAAAATTTACAGTAGTTTGACCACAAAATATCAAGGAATCAAATGGTATGTCTGCTTACTTACAAATTTGATGATTTCTGTCCGAAAATTGGAAGGATTCGGATCAGTATCGTGAGACCCGTGTTTTTCTGCAAATGCAAGCAAATTTGCCGATCTTTTGGCAATATTTTCCTTGGTTTTGGTCCTTTTGATAAGAAAATTACCAGTTTAGGCAAATAAACAATGCTATTTACGATGGTGATGTCAGATTTGTAATATTTCATCGATTTTGTAGAAATTCATGTGATGTACGAATTAATATGATGTGCGAATTAATGTGACAGCACCATACTATTCTGACTAAATTCGGTTGTCGGTTTCATGCACACACCCCCAATTCCTAGTCTGCAAGAACGTTGGGTTTCGTTGTGCACAAACACAGAGAGTGATAAAGGGTATACACTGTGTGTCTCATTGTGTATCTCGTGAAGAGCAATGCTGTATTTGTGTGATGTAGTCGGGTGATTCTTCACTAAGTGTCTACTTTTGTGTCCCGCCACTTTCAAGGTTTATAGTTGAAAAATGCACAGCTTTTATTTTCTTATTTTTATCCCTTTTATCGAATAAGGTATAATTATGATTACCCAGGGTATGATAATTGTTTGATTAATTCTATTTTTTTTTATCCCACCGCAATAATGGGTTGTGACCCCCCTCAAATCTCTATGTCCCGATGGGTATATATAAAACATTACTTCCTTCATATCTTTTCTTAATGTCAACTGTTTTTCATGAAAACCCTCTGAAATGCTTTATTTTTTATCAGGTATTATTTTTAAGTTTATTAAAATTTGTTATCTTGAAGAAAATAATATATTTTTACTTTGGGGGTTACCGATTTTTCTGTCCCTCCATTTGCGTCAGATACTGTTTCGTACTTTTTATAGCGCCATCTATCGACAAATCAAGTCAGTGGCAGCGGGCGTTCTGCGTAGCAACGCGCCACCATATACTGACGATCATTTTCCCCCAGCAGTGGTCTTGTGTTTGGGCCGGAAATTTCCAACAAAAGAACGAATTCATGGAATGATAGATGCTTACCTTTATTCATCGTCATATCCGAACGGTCTAGATTTCATTGAAATTGTGCAATTATTGTATTTTGTAATGTTTGTGAGATAAAGGGCGATGCAATGTACACCTACGTCAAAACGAAAGTGCAACTAGCCGCAGGGCGACAGTGCCATGTTCGATATTATGTTTAAGCTGTCATATCCGTCACCATCAGCTCCGTCACGAAACGCAGGATCTCGAACGTGACGGAGATGATTTTCTGTCATATTTTTTTATGTAAATGATTTTTTAAACAATATTTACTCATTGTAATTGACAATTTTACATTTGATTAAGATCACAAAGTCCATAACGATCTATAGATAACAAGAAAATAAATTAATCAGTTCTAACAAATGTAATAAATGGTTCGTTTTCCAGCCTGGACAGTTACATTAGTCCCATATATGCCAATTTGTGTATGTTCACAGTCAACAAAATTTAATTGGTGTCAAGAAGATTTTATTCATGATATTGGACACTAATCTGTGACAATGACCGCAATGATAATATTTATTGTTACAGTAGACTAGTTGTTGTGTGCTCGGACAGGTTATATATCCGTAATTTGTCATATCTTGTATTCCTTTATCCTCTATCTTGTGGAAAATTGGCAGTTGTAGCCTAGAAGCTTCTGCTTTCAGCTCTACCTGGCTCCAGTAAAAGTCGTCTCGGGACACCGCTGGAGTACGGGCTGACATAGGTTGCTCCTGCAAGTGCATGACACGGGTCCTTGTCCCACCTCACCTGGGGAAACCGACTTTGCGGTCGGGAGTAGCAGAGGCAGCAATGCAGTCGTGTGCTCGGGGTGGGAACCCCTTAATAGTCTAGGGTATGTACGTCCCACCGGCGTGTGGAATACGCTCTAGTGCCCAGACAGTTCCCAGGGAACCATCCCTAATAAATGGTCCCACTTATGGGTAAATAGGGTGCCTAGGTGGTAGGCACGGCGTCTAGGGAAGCAATGCTTTCCTTTGCGGCAAAGAGCGCATG
>BQKZ01002247.1:64662-78486 GCA_036244855.1 Temnopleurus reevesii | reverse complement strand
TGAAAGGCAACAATGAATTCTCTTGCCCTCAAATCATAAATAAATAATAACCAATTCAGTAACCTAAATTCGTAAAGAATGTCCTCTGAAGCTGACCAAGTTAATTCTGAATTACAAGAGTTATAAAGTTGATTTTTTTTTTTTTTTTTTTGCATTTCAATTATGTAGCTTTTTTTACCAGCTCTCTATATATTTTCTACATTAAACTAAACAGACAGACCGCTCACGGCGACAGATCATATATCTTCCCCTAATTCAGGTTCAGAGAGGTTCCAAGACTGCACTTTAACAGGAGAGGAAAAGAAGTTTTGACAAACATAAATGACAACATTCCTAATAACAATAATAATAATAATAATAATGATGACGATAATAATAATTATAATAATAATAATAATAATACTAATAATAATGATAATACTACTACTTCTACTACTACTACTACTACTAATAATAATAATACTAATAATAACGATAATAATACTAATAATAAATGATAATAATAATAACAATAATAATAATACTAATACTAATAATTAAAAAAAATTAATAATAATAAAAACCCGAGCTTGTATCTCCGACGACGCCTGAGATCACTGAGCCTGAAAAGAAGAAGAAGAAGAAGACGAAGCAGAGAAGATGTAGGAGAAGAAGAGAAGAAGAAGAAGAAGAAGAAGAAGAAGAAGAAGAAGAAGAAGAAGAAGAAGAAGAAGAAGAAGAAGAAGAAGAAGAAAGACAGGGAAAAAAAAGAAGAAGAAAATCCTCTCTCATATATTCGTAGCACCCATCCCCCTCCTCGATCCGCTCCTAATATTTGAATGACCAATAAACGCTCACATGACCCCAAACACAGATCAGGGAAATACCCTTCTTCCTTTGTTATATTGCATGCACGATTAATAAAGAAAAAAAAATGGGAAGTCCCCGATTCTCGACCCAATCCCTAGTCTGCTATCCACGCACAAGTGTTACAAAATCTTTTTGAATATTTGTATCACGTATATGAAACTGGAATAAAACTTTTTTGTTGGTTTACTTACAGGTATATATTTTTATATCAGTTGATTGAATAAAAGTAGATATGTAGGCGCATGAGAAGATGCTTTAACGTTTATTATTTGCCATATACTTCTAGATCAAAGACTACAGTATATTAGACAGAAAAATCTGACTCTCGGAGGGTTTTTTTAACGATTTCTGACTTTTGGTGGTGCCCCCTCCAGAGAGGAAGGATGCGTAGCCAGGCGATAGCCTCAGCGAAGCAAATCCTGATCGAAATAGACCCGTTTTATCGGTCTAACAGTATATATGAAACTTGTGCAACATGGGATCCCGACTTTTGGAGTCTATAATCAGCCAAAGGAGACTGATAACGATTAGGAAACTATTCCTATAAAATATTTTGGGCAATAGGGACTACCCAAGCCCTGAACATGTTCTCCTATTTTTAGCTCCCATGAGATTTTGTATTGCAACATTTATGGATCTGACCTCAACCGGATCATGCACGAGCACCGCCCCCGGAGTTGACCGCATCCTCAACATCAGCGCTCCGCTCCGCTCCGTGCAGCTATGAGTATGATAAATTCGTGACTGTGAATCATAATATTCATAAAGGAAGGGAATTTATCTCCAGCAGTTTGATAACAAAATGGCTTCTCCAAATCTGATTTACCGAACTGGCGCATCGGCAGCCATCCCAGGATTGTTATCAGCAGGTATGTTTACAATTTATTTAGCATGAAAGATGCATTTCACATTAATTTCCTATTTTATTTATATTTATTTATTTATTACGTTTTATTTCAACAGGGTAGCCTCATCAGTAATCGCAGTACTGTTCTTCCTGAAGGCCCTGCATAATACAAAATACATCGTTTACATACTAACAAACACATAATTATATGACAGAAACTTTTACATTGAATACAAAACATAAACATATATAGGATTAACTTAACATAAACCATGATAGATAGATGACACTTAACAGAAGGAGCATAGAGCATACTATTAGTAATAGTATTAGTATTAGTAATAGTATTAGTATTAGTAATAGTATTAGTAATAGTATTAGTAATAGTATTACTTAATAGTATTACTATTTAACTATATTCATGCCATGAATTTGAAATTCCAATTAGGGTAATTTGAAATTTGGGTTTTTAAATCACCTAACGTTCGGGTCTATAAATATTTCAAAGATAGCAATTTAATTTTTTTAGTTGATTTCAAATTTAAAGACCAGATGGAAACAGAATATGAAAAGTTGAAAACTCTAAAAAAATAAAAATTCAACTTAATAAACGAAATAGAATTAGATAAATTAGTTTGGTTACAAATAGAATTTATTAAAAAAATTCTCTTCGTAGAATTTCCTACTTCATTTTTCCTTCAGAGGTTCTTGAGGAGTGCCTTGTTTCTGGTAGTCTAGCCTCCAGTTCAATTCTCAGATGCCAGCCTACTCTAGTTTCCGAATCTTCTCTAAATTTTGTATTAACTTTTAATAGAAAATGTTTATGATTAAGATTCTGCTAGGATCAAAAGATCAAACACTATTTTACTTCTTTTAAAAGTGAGAGATTTCAAAAGAAGTAATTGTTAAATGAGTGTTGGGGGCACTATTCACTTTGCAAGATATGTAAAGCGTTTGGAATTCCCATAAACTTTGTACGGGATCCAATAATAATACTAAGCGCCTTGAGTCTGCAGAGTGGATACGTGTGGTATATAAATTGCATCTGTTATAATATATTATTATTATCCTGTTCCAGTAGTCAGAGGGTTAAATTAACTTTACTATGTTTTTTTTTTGTTTTCATTTACAGCTGGCAATCATGAGAGACCAACCATCAACAGACAATTCTTGCCATTCAAGGCAGCTTATTTCTGGTTATGGTCAGGTAAGTAGATATTAAAAAGGTCCCCCCCCAAAAAAAAAAAAAAAAAAAAGAAGAAGAGAAAACACAAAAATGTTATCTGGTTGTTCTTCCCCGACCATTTCTGAAATTGGTCTGATCTGAATTTTTTCTCTTTTGGGAATTCTTTTCATTCACATTGATAAATCATGTGAAATTTAGAGCTAGGCATGGAAATATAAGTTATACTTATAGAAATATCATCTTAAAAGACTTCACACAAAATCATAGTAAGACAAGTGAAACATCGCCTGAAAATACTCTTTTTTTTTTTGCCTCCCAAGTCCGGTTTTCTACATTAATTGAATGTGGTCAAAGACTAAAAATAAAAGAAAAAAGAAAGATGTTTCGGAATAGGATTTTCACCAGATTTTATTACTGGGCTAGTGCATTGTAAGCAGTAGTGAACCCCATACAGTTCAAAATGCTTAAAGGTGAGTAGTAGATTCAAAACTGTTTTTCTACGCACTGGGGCAGTAATGAACATCATTCTGTCAGATCCTTTTATTTTATTTTCAATTGTGTGATATTAAAAACTTTTAGACTTTCCGATATTGACCTGTATTCTGATAGCCGGTTTAACTTCACCCAGGTCTTAGTCATTGTCAACAACACCATTAGTTTAAATTTGGAATAGAACGGGTCTAAATAACAAAGGTAACCCTGCTATTAGAATACAGGCCATTATTTCAAACCCTATTTTGAGATCATCCTAAAGATGAAATTCCATTTTTTCAATTACATTCTTGTTTATTCACCGTGCAGGGAGTGCGTGCATCCTGCCTTTCTTCCCAGTGTACATGACGTACGTGGGACTGAGCACCATACAGACCGGACTCATTCAGGGCATTGTCCCTTTTATTGGGAGCATCGCAGCGCCGATCTGGGGCAGTCTGGCGGACAAGACGGGCAAACACAAGACCATCATGCTAACCTGTATGGCAGTTTCTGCTCTTATCTACGGGAGCATGGCATTTGTGCCGCTCCTAAACCATGACAGAACTACGACATGGACCAATGTTACTGATGCGGGTTACTTTCCGAATTTGAAGTTCACTCGACGGGTATCTGTAGGGAGGTCGATTGACTGTGTAGAGGATTGTATGAACAAGGATTTGTGCAATATTAAGCTGGAGAATAATTTGACAATAGAATTGATGCAGTGCCTTCAGTCGACATCTTCCAATAGGACCTTCAGAAAGAATTTAGTGGTTGAAGAGATCAAGACACAACTAAATCATGCTATACATTGCAGCATGTGCCAAATGTGCAATAATCTTTTAGAAGATTTCATGGAAAATCGTGTTCAAAGCGGCGAGTGTCAAAAAATATTTGATGCATTTTTACAAGAGTGTTCATCAGGGCAATGTGCATTGACAGGTGATAATGATATCCATAAGAGGAGTCCAGCCTTTTTAAATGTGTATTATAGAGATGAGCCGATGAGCCTAAATTCCCAGCCGTTTGACAGGAATACGACTGCTGTTTTTGGCACAGTGATGGCCTTCGTCATCAGCGGTCGATTCATCAAGAGTCCCATCATCCCGATTCTGGATGCCACCTGCATGGTGCTCGTCAAAGAGCTCAAGGAGGTTGGTCTCCAAGCGGATTATGGCCGACAGCGAATGTGGGGTGCCATCTCGTGGGGGATGGTGGCGCCTCTTACGGGATTCATCATCGACGTCTTCTCCGCCAACGTCCACACCTTCAACAACTACCTCCCGGGATTCTGTCTCTACGTCCTTGTCTACTCCTTGGGTATCATCAGCGTTGCCCAGATCAAAGTCCCCAAGCACGATCCTCCAGCGGAATCTGTCTCCAGGAACATCGGAGCGATCGTATCCAAAGGCAACATCCTTGTGTTCTTCCTTGCCATAGGTGTTACAGGGATATCCGTTGGGTTGCTTACCACATACCTCTTCCTGTTCCTCGCTGAGCTGTCAGGGTCGCACACCCTGATGGGATTGACCCTGACTTTGACCTGCATTTCCGAGGTTCCTTTCATGTACTTTGCCTCGCAGCTCATCGAGAAGCTTGGTCACAGCGGCGTTGTCACGTTGACTCTCTTCTGCTATGCTCTCCGCTTTGGGGGATATTCCATCCTCCAGAACCCTTGGTTTGTTCTACCGATTGAACTGCTCCATGGTGTGACCTTCGGAGCTCTTTGGCCTACCATCACCTCATACTCAAACTTAGCAGCACCGGAAGGAATGGCTACTACTATGCATTCTCTGGCTTGTTCTGTCAAAGTGGGCCTTGGTAAGAGATATTAATATTATCTACAACAATTTTAATCATGTACAGTATGGTCAAAAAGAAAGTTTACAGTTTCCCACCATGTCCCATCAAATCGAAAACAAATGCATTATCGTGGGACATGGAACGAATGGCTACTACCATGCAGTCTCTGGGTTATTCTGTTAAAGCGGGCCTTAGTAAGTGATATTAATATTGCACAAATTTTAATCATACTAAAATAAAAAATAGAAAATGTGAATGAGAATATCTTGTCTTTTTTAAAGAGCTCAACAAAATACATTGGTCAGTTAAAAATGATAGCCCTCCTTTCTTGCATTTAAATCAACTGCAAATTGCATTCTATAGAGAAAAAGATATTTGGTTGAGCCACTTCTAAAGATTATGTTTTCTCATTCTAATTCGCAATGCTAGACTTTTTCTTTCAAGTTGACCCATATGATTGCAAAGATGTATTTGGAACACATTACAAGGGAAAAGTCCAGATTTATGTTATTAAACAAAAAGAATAGTTGGCGTAATGGTATTTCCATTTTAGATTGTAGCTGCTGTAACATTCTTCTGCACACAACCCCCTACTGTTCACACCTTCTCTAGTTCCTTTTTATATTTTCTTTATAGTTATCTTAAGATTTCCAAAACTTTTTTTGCAGAGTCTATAATTTTTTTTTCAAATCTATCTACTTGTTCTTCTCTCTTATTGCCCCTGTAGGTATGGGTATAGGTACGATCGGCGGAGGCGTCATCTATCACATCTATGGAGCTAGGATTCTGTTTAGGTCAGCCGCCATCATGTGTCTTGGGACTATGGTCGTCTACTGGCCTACCAGTGTGTATCTCGACAGACGAGATTAGAGAAGGACTCAACAGATACAGTACGAAGAGATACCATGAATTTGGAACTGTTTTTGCTTGAATTTTTTTAAATAGAAATATTATTATAAAATAGAGGCTAAGATGGAGACACACAGAAAGTCTTCTCAGGGAGATGAGAATGTTCTCTGATACACTTTTTACTTATTTTACCATGGCTGAGGCTGGTTTTCTTCGAGGGTGTTGCTCAAAAGTTGCAATTGATCGCAAATCAATTGCAAATCAGTTGCAAATTGCAACGCGCATTTTCATTCGTGCATACTATGCGCTTTGAACAAGATGCGTATGAAATGTTAATTTTAATTGTCGCGCTCTGATGAACTGCAACTTTTGAACAACACCTCCTTAGTCTTTCAAATTCATGCAAGTATCTTGTCAATGAAACAAGTTGCATGGAATTCTTGTACATGTACTGCAATGTTAACAATTAATAGGTGCCAGTTTGATACAGTTCTATTTCTGTCATTTTGGGAACAAAAACTGCCAGTTATATACATAAATAATTTGCCAATACAGTGTATGTAGGGCAAGCCTCTAGCAAGCCTGAAGTTTGAAGAACAATCTTTTTATATACGTATCCATAGAATTAGTTCAAACTCAGACAATTGGCCTATTAGTCGCAACTGTACATAGACTACAATAGCCTTTATGCTGAATTTTATTGCTATTTGTGCATTTATTATTTTGCGATCTCTTAGAGATTAAAAAATCTACAAAGTCAGACAATTTGAAAGATGATGGCATTCTAAATTCTTGTGCAATTGTTAAGATTTTTTATGAATGTGATCTTTACAATTAAAGATTAATACTTTGCAATAAATGTATAATGGTTATGAATGGTGGGCTCTCAGGCAAAATTGGACATATTGCATGTACAGAATTTTGGATTTTGAATAGTTTTATTATATCTGCCTCTCCCTTAAAGCAGCATAGTAAACTTGATAATGAGACATAGCTGGCATGACATCAGTATTTTTATACAGACTTAGAATTTGATGTCAAAATGTAGAGGGTTGTGCCCCTTTTCGTCCGTTCAGCAAGATAATCTTTACAGTGTTTTACGTTTGCAATTGTTTAAAATCAGAAATGCATCCACTGTGACTTCAAATTCACCATTCACGTATCAAATCTACATATTGTACATGTATAGTCTTGTATACTTAGTTTTTAAAATTTGTGTACAATTAGGACTTTATGGTCACAATCATTATTGAATAGATTAGAGGCTCTGCTGTAAGTTGAAAGTGTTTTACTGTGAGTTTGGATGATGATAAATGTCAGAAGTCTCAATTTACCTCTCAAAATCTTCACTATTTACATGTACTTATCAAATTCTTGTACTTGTTTAGGCTTGTATACTTTGTTTCAAAATTTTTGTACAATTACTCAGGAATTTATGGTCACAATCAATATTGAATATGATAAGGGGCCCTTATGTATTATGCTGGAAGTTGAAAGTGTTTGGCTTTGAGGTTGGATGATAACTGCCACAAGTAACGATTTACCTCTCAAAATCCTTCATTTCATTCATTTCTCAAGTCATGTTTTATTATTCATGTCTGATTTGTAAAACAACTGTAAAGGCTTAAATAGTTTTAAAAAATTAAGTAAAATAGGTGAAAATGAGGTCAGGTGTATAGAAAGGTTGACCAATTTATTGAAGAGCCCTTTTCATGAATAAAATTTGGTTTGTGACTTTTGATATGTTTTAGGGTTAGAGGTCACATTTGACAGAAGAGATCTGAAAATTCTATTTTTATACAAGTAATGGATACTCATAGATACTCAGATTTTAAATTACAATAATAAAACAAAGTCTTTAAAATAATTTTGCAATATCCTTTACTTTATGATTGCTTTTATGATATATATTTTTTAATTCTTTGTCTCTTCCTCCCAGTTGTTCTCTGTTTTTCTTCCGCTTTCCTCAATTCTCTTTTATTCTTATCTCTGTCTGTACTTTGGAAACTCAGTATAAAGAGATCAGATTTAAAAGCAATCCTGGTAAAAAGAGTTAATAATCAGCGTGATGCTTGAAATAATTACAGACAGCCTGACTGGTACAGTCAAACCTTGTTATAAAGAGCACGGATATAACAGCTCTCATTATACAAAGGTAATTTTCCCGGTCCCATCTCTTTGTATTTGATTGTATTTTGGCCCTAATATAACAAGGTTTCAAATATAAAGAGGTAATTTCTCTGGTCCAAACAACCTTGACATAACAAGGTTATACTTTATCAGTTCTCATGCTGAATACTCATAATGATAATAATAATAATATGAGGCTCGTCGCGACAAAAGGGCCCTTAAGCTGTTTACGCGTACGCGGTAAAACTCTGCGCTGTAGCGTGATGTCACAATGGGCTGAACAGGAGCGTGGAAAGAGCTAGGTTTAGTCCCCAGACATAAAGCTAAATAAATCTCAGAACATTACGGTAGAAATCAGAATTCTGTAACGGTACACATGCTGCTTCTTTATGTTATTTATAATCATACTCACAACTGTGTAAATTGTATGCGAATCAACTTTTGTGCCAGAAGAGTTAAATATCGGAGAAAAAAAAAAGATGAGAAAGAGTTGAGGAGTGTAAATCATTTGAGTGTCCAAAATGAGAATTGTTCAATTTACTCTCACTCTATAAAAAGTATTCAGCATAATAAAACGGTCATGATTTTAATATCGTCTTTGTTTCAAGACCTACATTTCCTAATCCCAATCAATAGCATTATTGATATCTGCATTATTGTCGTTCATGTCGTTACCATCATCATTTCCAGTGTTTGTATAGTATCAATTATCGTTACTAATTTATCTTCAGAGTGGAGAGGGCCAGGGAGTTCAGGGAAGAGAATTACAAAATATTATGATCCCAAATCCGAATGATAATTTTCTCAGCATCGAACTGTGTCCGTTAAAATGAGCTCTCCAGTTCTTCATGGAGAAAGGGAGAGAGAGACAGAATGAGATGCAGAGGCTTAGATACTTTCCTATAGTCCGAAATTAAGGCCCAAAAAAGAAAAAAAACACCGCGATGATATTGGGAGTGATTTGAGGTTAAATTTCCACAATTAAACCAAATAAAATACTAAACAAATAAATATTAAGAAATCTTCCTTACAAATAAAGCAATACCAAACAAGATAAAAAATAATGTTCTCGCCCAGTTTTTTTCTCATAACTTTGAAACAAATTGCAGAAATGCGTGAAGCCAACAAGTTGATTTTTGCATTGTCAAAATAAGAGTCTACCTCAAAATATGTCTTTAACAGGAGCAGAAAAATCAAATGAACAGAACAAAAAAGGTTTGTGAAAAATTGGACAGCTAATGAGAACTCCTGATAAAGAATTTTTTCAGTAGACTCTTCTTTTAATGCGATAATTGTATGCATAGCATATTTTATTGTTTACGAATGAACTCGTCTTTCAAATCTTTACAAATCTTTTTAATTTGATAAACAGTTTTATGTTCATCGAACTAGGGAAAACATTATTTGAAGAAAAACGATCTTGAAAAGATGATCAAAGTTCTTTGCAAATTAATTAAAAATGTGTAATGATTTTCAATGCATATTTGGGAAAACGATGTCACGAGAGATATGGGAAATATTTTGATGACAGTGAGTAAACCGGTAACAATGTAAACATTTTTTACGTAACTGAACAGTAAAAAGCTTATGTTCTTTTCATGATGGTGATATGATAACTATATACGAATTTAGATAGGGGAAAACACTGAGAGGAAAGCAAAATGAGGAAATTGTGATTAATGAAAGAAAATATGCAAGGAGGGGCTTTTAATTTTTCGATTTGAAACCGTTATTGGTTTTAAATTTGTCTTTATTGAACTTTCAATATTTTTTGCGCAAATTTTGAACAGTCCTGAAGTACAGAATAGAGACGCAAAATTATGTGATTCTGAAGAAGAAGATTCATTCGACCCCCACCCCCGGCTCTCTCTCTCTCTCTCTCTCTCTTAATTGTTTCCCGGTCTCGAAGGCTAATTTGATGGCCTTTCCACTGTCTAAAGTGCGTTTAAAATTACTCCAAGGTCATCTAAAATATTCAAGATGAATAAGTTTATTTAGCATAAAGCCTTGTATGAAACCTAGGCTTTTCCAACGCTCCTGTTCAGCTCATTGTGACGTCATGCTACCGCGCATTGTTTTACCGCGTGCGCGTAAACAGCTTAAGGGCCCTTTTGTCGCGACGAGCCTCATATGAGTACCTACAGAGTGACGGTATCCGCCAGGCTCTGACGCTAGTGGTACTCCACAAAAACAATACATTACAATCTATCATGTTTGGTCCTTATTCAAGAAGATTCCATTACATGCCTAAAAAATTATAGTACAGTGGAAATTCAGAACATAAGGTGATTGGGACCATCAAAATACCTACTGGTATTTATAGTCGGAATCTTGCTTTGTCAGTGTTACAAACACAATGAATGAAAAGAGATGAGACCAAAATCTTACCTCTACAGTTTTTGTATATTCTAAAGTTTGTTAGATCTGGGTTGTATTTCATAGAGCTGTGCACAGATCTACACACAATTCTACAAATGCCTGGTGACCCTTTCTCCCGCTCAATGGTAACCCCTCGTGCTGAATCGCAGTGGAGAAATGGTCACCTGTCGTTTAGAAGAGATTGTAGACAGACGAGATCTACAAACAGCTTTATGAAACACAACCCAGATCACTTTACACTAAGTTTTCATTTTAATGACAAAATAAAAAGGATTATGAATAACTGTTACCATGACAAACAGACACAGAATCATTTTATGCTTGCAATATTTTTTTGTTTATTCAAAACAACTTTAAAGAAAAAAGCAGCAAGAAAAGATAGCATCTAATTAATAATTTAGCAAATATTGAGAATACTTACAATTCACAAGAAATTCTGAACTTAAAAACTAGTACTTCTTCTGGAGACTCCCCCATTAGGATTGTAGCAAAAGCATTCACATTCCAGAAATGTAATATTTGTCATGTAAAAATCAGAATCCAAAATAATCAATGGCTGAACTGAATACTTTCTTGTGAGACAAAGCACATCAACAAAACTTTTCCACTCAGTCAATCCGGGATTAAATATTAAATTTGTGTAGGATCCCATCATATCAATTTAATCACGAGTTGGCAATTAATACTGCAATTGCAGATGACCCATAATTATATCTTTAAAAAACAACTGTTCACCCTGAAGTGACTTCATCACAATGAGATAAACAAGAAAAACCTATTGGTTAAAGTAAAAAAAAAAAAAGGTCAAAATATCAGTAATATCTAAATCTATGCTACTATACAAGAAAAATGTAGGAAAATCATTTTTGGGCTTGTTCATCTAGTTCTTACCCTCGCTCATTTCACACCCGCAGAACTGTATTATACAGCGTATAAAAATTGTTAAAAACAAATCAATAGATGTTCATATTCCTATGATCACTATATTAAAAAAATTATCAATACTTTTTGGAATACAGTAGTACTCTTCATACATCATATAACATTGATACGAAAACAAGAAGTTCAAGCTTTGAATACAAAACAGAGAATACAAATGTGCTCGGCGAAACATGATCTATACATGAAATATCAGTTCACACTACAGGGCCGGTTACTCATACCATATATTACAAAGTTAAAAGCCTTGTACATGTATCTTTCTCAATACATATAACATGAAGCAAACATTTTTCATCGCAAATTTTTAGGACAATTTTCTATCACTCATTGCGCAACTTTTGAGACCAAATTTAGCACGCACGTGTTTACGCCCCCCCCCCCCCAGTTTTCCTAGCCTCCAAAATAGCCCAGTCTTTTTAGGATTAAACCATAAGATTTCAAACGAAAAATACAGCAAAAATGACAATTTTATTGATGCTGTTTGAGAGTAGTGTGGGGTCAGATTGCTGGTGTAACTGTCCGATCACAGGAATTAAATTTAACTCCAATATATTTGCAAATTATGTGACTGTTCAAATCTATCAAAATTTTCTACTTGTGTCATTATTCATCCTTCAAAATAAAACTGAAAGAAAACTTAGAAAATGACATTTTTAAAAAGATGGTGGCAAGAATATAATCAACCTCTGAAAGTCCAATATGGGGTTAAACATAGAAATGAAAATAAGATGGAAACTCTCTACATACATGATCATTCTTACTTCTGTTCAATATCCGAAAGTAAACGGTCCATTCCTTCCTAAAATGACAATAATGATGAAATGATCTACTTTCAGCCTTCAAGGTGCCAAAGATGTTTCAAGATGTTTTTTTTTTCAGCCAGTCACAATGAGCAGATACAGTCCAACCTCATTAGGAAGAGTAGTGATATAACATTAAGCTCTCATTATTACAAGATGATTTTAGGGCTCAGACTCTTTGTATTCAATAATATTTTAGAACTGATGATAAGGTTTTAATATAAAGAGGTAATTTGTTGATGCCAAGGGACTTCACGTACCGCTGTCTAAGTTTAATCTCTTAGGACCATAGAAAGTTGTTTGAATTGAGAGAGTAATTTGAAATTTGATTCAGATAATACAGGTACATCACAATCTAAAAAGTGCAATAAAGTGACTGTGCAACATTGTGATTGAGATTCGAACCCGAAACCTCCAGGTTACCAGACCATTCTCATAACCGCTAGACAACTCCATTGTAGGCAGTTGCACGGCAAATGTTTAAATTTCTTACTATTATTATCCCACAACGGAACGATTCTGTTTTGAAATGAATAATGACTGACAAATGAGTCAAGGCATTTTTGTTGCAAAAGATGGTATTCAATAAAAGAATTAAAAGCTTTCACCAGAAAGTACTATAAAAATCAATCATACATTTGTTATCACCTAGCAATCAACAAACATGTCATCAGACTAGATAAGAAATCTATTTACAAATAAGTTACAAAAATGTACAATTCAAAATGGGAAATACAGTCTACTAACATGTACATAAAATTCATATGTATAACATATATAAAAGCATAATCATTAAATAAGGAATAATGTACCTAGGTCACCCAAAACCATTGATAAAAATCAAAATAGAGTAGGAAATTTAATAAATTTTAGCCCTTCTCTCATTGAGTATGTCGAGCACTACAGTCATATCCCCTTCTTTGACAATGGAAATTTCCCTCTGTTGCTCAATCTTTCAAAAAAACTTCTTTTATCACCCAAGTACCCCTGACAATAAGAACACATGACGTCTTTGTTTCACTCCATAACGAGACAACGGCACACACACACACAGAACAGCAAATATGTACTTCACAGCCTAGCTATCTATTATTACATGGATTCATATCTGTAACTTTCTGGTAAATGCAAACAGATACAATGACAGAGCTGCCAACAATTTCTTAGGTCAATTGGTCTGTTTGTGCTTGTAGAGTTCCAGCAATCCCAATTTCAACAAGGTGGAAGTGAAAAATGTGTGGTAATTTGCAGCATTGCATCGGTAGTCTCATCAAGGGTCAAAAAGTCACTAAGAGGGCAACCACATGCAGGGGTCTGTCTCATTGTGGGAATAAAAAAGAACTACCTTCTTGTTATCGCAGCTATCTTGTGTAGATGTCTTGTCTGGGTGCAACTGATGGTAGATGGGGCAAGGAACACCTACCCATTCTCACAGACACAGAGTTAAAGAAGAACGAAACCCTGCATTTTATATTCTCTCAGTAGATGGAGAAAAATAAAATGAACCAACTGTGAAAATTTGAGCATAATCCGACGATCCATTCAAAAGTTATGAATTTACAAAG
>BQKZ01002247.1:27367-57030 GCA_036244855.1 Temnopleurus reevesii | reverse complement strand
AGTTGGAATATATGCAAAAACAATCTTCTCCACCTAATACCCATAGGAAGTCCAATAGGAAATTAGACAAATGAGAAAGTGGAGAGGAGAGACAAGGCAAGTGATTGAGAAGATGATTTAGGGAGCAGAGGGAGAGAAAGAGGGAGAGAAGGAAAGAGGGAATGAGGGAGAAAGAGGAGAGGGAAGAAGGCAGGGGAGGGGACATGCAGGAGTACATGTACATGTACAAGAAGTACACAATAGAAGATAGAAAGATAGAGTGATAGCAATATACAAGGAAATGGTACAAGACGAGGGGATAGATAGACAGGGTAAGGAGGGGGAAGGAGGTGGAGGAGGGGGTAAGTATTAAAGACCAAAATCAAATAGAAAAAGGGGGAACAGAGGCACTTTACATATCAAAAGAGAAGATAAAAGTAGATCGAGTAATACATGTAAATACATGTTGAGAGCTACATAGACAAAGCAGATAGAAAGAAAGGGGAATAATTTGACAAGAAAAGGAAATTACAAAATGAAAAAAGGTGAAGAAAGTGAAAGGGAGAGAGAGGGGGTGATGAAGTACCAGACAAAAAGGCAAGAGAAATAGAAAAAAAAAACACAGACCTATGTGTATACCATAGGATAAAGAAGAGAGGGAGAGAGAGAGAGAGAGTGAGAGAGAGAGAAATAGAGAGAGGGGGAGAAGAGTGACAGGAAATTTGCCCTCTCCCTCCATCACACAAAGAAAACTCCTGAAGCCGACAGTGGATGATGAATCGCTCTTACCTTCCAATCTCCACTTCCCTGGGTACAATTTCATGGGATCTGTCACCTTAGCTCTACTACTCATCATTTATCAATACAAACCTCTACAACTACCCAGGTAATTTACATTTAAAATGCACATAATTTGAAATAGCTGATCCACAGGATAATCTGCGCATATTCATAAAACCAAAGTCCTGTTCTTCTAGTGTTTCCTCTGAAAAATGATAAAAATAAAACCACTTTACTTGGTCTTTTCCTTTCTCAGAATACTTTGCACCATTTGCGAGAAAAAAAAACATACACTATGACTTGTAATAAAGCATTTAAGCTTTATAATAGATCATATAATTCAGAACAAAGCCTACATAATTCAAGAGCAAGTATTGGTTTGGTATTTCTCTCAATTTTTTTAAAGTAGAATCATGATTAACATTAAATATGATTTGATCCTACTCTCCTGTCTCCAACACCCCTGGGTACAATTTCATGGGATCTGGCATTACAGCTCTACCGCTCATCAATAATATGACTACCCCGTTAATTTACATTTAAAATGCACATAACTAGAGATAGCTAATCCATGTGATAATCTGCGCATATTCATCAAACAAATCTCCTGTTCTTGTTTAGTGCATATTCTAGAAAATTGTGAAAATGCAACCATTTTGATTTGCTTTCCTAAATTTTAGTCACTATTTACCTGTGGCGTCTGAATCAGTCTACTTCTTTTTTATTCCTCTGCATAAATACATGTGATCATTATGAGACCTAAATAGGCAACTTACTAGAGAAAAATCTAGGACCCGTAATATCCAGACGGTCAGAGCCAGATTGACTGTGATTACAGCCATCAGGACGAGGACCAGAAGATAAAGGCATCGCTTCCTCCAGCCGTAGATCCCGACCTTGTAGATGATCTCCGGTTCTCGGTGCCCGTGGTGCCCATGGTGGGAGTGGCGTAAGGAACCCTGTGAGTAGCTTGGGTAGCTACCACCATCGCCCCGGTTCATGGTGGTGGCTTTTGGTGGCTGCTGCTAATGGCAGCCTGTAGTGGTGTTATGTGGTACAGAGTGATGGCTTGGTAGTGTGGCTTGTTCTAGCTGTGGCTAAGAGATGTAGCCTCTGGTGATGATCTCGCAGTTGTCTGGTGTTTAGACTGTACTAGAGATGCATTTCCTGCAGTAGGAATAAGAAAATGATAGGATTAGGATCATTATTATTCTATTCTGCAATTTCAACCAAAAAAAAGGCCCAAGTATACAACAATCAAATTTACAAAAAGAAAACACAATAAATAAAATGCATACTGTAAGTTATCAAATAAACATTGTAAGATAAATTATGTGTCCTATTTAGGATTGATCAGAGAGACTGATATTGAATTGCCCAGGCCTGAATTAAGATTTTTTTTGCCTGAAAACTAGCATCCCTGATATATTCATACATAGCTAAGCTGGAATAAAACCAACCAAGAAGAAATTTAATAATCATGAGATGAGATGAATATCACGAAATTGACAGTAAAATTGCCACAATTCAAGAGAGAAACACAAGATAAGCAATACTCTGCCCATAATGCCTTGCAAAAAATTCCTGTCCATAAAAATTTGCACGTAGTCCATCAACAGGCCTTCTGTCATGACATAATACACTTGTAACCACCTTGAGAAGAATCTTGAAATAGTCAAACATCATGGCCAAAGCCACTATCTCTGCTCAATACAATCACATATGCACCATCTACACACATAACATCAGACTAGTCAGACTAGTCTATGAAATCAGACCCGAATAATGTAATACATTATGCTACAGTGCCTTCTGTTTGTCGAGGCAGTTTTGTCTGGAGTAGTCTAAATTTTTGGCATTACATGTACCTGTGGATTCAATAACCTGGGCATTACATATTTATGATAATGAGAAAGCACTTGAAATGCATTGACAAAACTGGCTTACATTTAGTGTAATGTGACAATGCATTTTTTTTTTAGTTGCATAATCCTAAATGTTCCAAAGCATTACCAGTCATTGGCAACACAAAGAAAATCAAATAATTACTTTTCATAACTTTCAGATTAGAATTTTTCAAAAGATTTCCATTGTCTAAGGTTAAATCTAAATTCTTTTCAAAACTATTTCAATAAGGAGGGGGGGGGGGGGGGGGGGGCTAAAGTAAGAGATCTTGCCAATTTAAGGATTTGAGGATTTCATTAAATTTCACTTGCAACCTCTAAGAGGGAATGTGCGTACCTCCATATCGTGGAGGTTAAATAATTGCGAGAGACTTCAGTCCACAAACAGCAGACACAATAGATTACCCATATCAGGTCTCTATTTGTAGACTAGCCTGAGACTGCGTGAACACATCAATTATCATTTTATTCCTGACGCACCATCAACACCTTTGCTAATGCATGCGGACCTATTGAACACACTTGGTTTAAAAAGCTATTTGCAGCGCAGTCGAGTGGAGAATGTGTTTTTTTGCTCATGACACAACGGTCATATGTTATCATGCTTTGTAATTACAAATGATAAGAAGACTGTAGTGAAAAGCAGAGTAAATTATGTCATTGAGTGTAAATTTATGAGTCATTCCGAACCTACAAAAAATTCTGTATGGTAAAATAAGATTTCTCAATCTCATCAATTATCATTTTATTCCCGACGCACCACCAACACCTTTGCTAATGCATGTGGACCTATTCAACACACTTGGTTTAAAAAGCTATTATGTGTTTTTTTTGTGCTCATGACACAACTGTCATATGTTATCATGCTTTATAGAATACAAATGACAATAAGACTGTAGTGAAAAGCAGAGTACAATATGTCCCTGAGTGAAAATTTGTGAGCCATTCTGAACCTACAACAGATTCTGTCTGGTAAAATAAGATTTCTCAAAGTAAAAAAAAAAGAATTAACAAGAGGCAGCCATTTTGACACATCCTTAAAAAAAAAAGGCTATTTACAGCGCTGTGTCATGCTACAATCCATGAAACACAAAATGTTGTACTTCTTATTACCATTTTCTTATTTTGAGGTTAGTGTTTGAAATGGGGTTTCTCTTGATAATAGTAAAAGAAAATTCAAAGATTGTGAATTTCAACAGGACACACAAATTTACATATATCTAAAGTAGATATATGTAAATAAAGTAAAAGTAGATGTTGATATACTGTAAATATGCCATGTCAAACTGAATATCTGAAATCTCATCTAAGTTCATGGAGTACAGTACTGTAAAAGCTGAAACTTTTGCTATTTCTAAAAATTTTGCACGGGTTTTATTTACGCTAATTTCACAACCATGAATTCGTTAAGATTTCCACTCATAATAATGCATATAGACTTGTGTATAATAGTCCATCAACAAGTTTTAATAAAAATGAAACTCATGGGCCCGTATTCTGATATCAGGTTAAACTTAAACTAGAGTCTAAGTCTGTGGTTTAAGTATGGGTAGCCCGAAGAACCAATACTTTATTTAAAACTGATTATTTCTTGTGTTCACTGCTCTCTTTTCCCAAGCTCTAATGGTGTAGAAACCCATTGAAGTTTTTATTACAAGACAGTCTTAAATACTATGAGTGCCTACTGTGTTGGTAAATTAAAAACCGACTGTTATAGATTCAAGCCTCTTTCGGCTTCCCATACTTAAACCACAGATTTAAACTCTAGTTTAAGTTAAACCTGATATCAGAATACGGGCCATGGATTATNAAGGTAAGGGATCTTGCCAATTTGAGGATTCATTAAAGATCACTTGCAACCTCTAAAAGGTACTGTGCATACCTCCATACAGTGGAGGTTAAATAATCACAGAAGTTAGTAATAGCGAGCTATGCTTCAGTCTACAAACAACAGACACAATAGATTACCCATATCAGGGAGGTGTTTCACCAAGATAAGAAAGACTTTACACACGACTTTACGTTCGACTGGTATCCCTTCTTGCGCTGAATGCGCGTAATATCATGAATTATGAATATCATGAACGTGCAAGAACGGATACCAGTCGAACATAAAGTCGTGCGTAAAGTCTTTCTTATCTTGGTGAAACACCTCCCAGGTCTCTATTTGTAGACTAGCCTGAGACTGCTTGAATACATCAATTATCATTTTATTCCCGACGCACCATCAACACCTTTGCTAATGCATGTGGACCTATTGAACACACTTGGTTTAAAAAGCTATTTGCAGCGCAGTCGAGTGGAGAATGTGTTTTTTGGCTCATGACACAACTGTCATATGTTATCATGCTTTGTAATTACAAAGGAAAAGCAGAGTACAGTACATGTATGTCATTGAGTGTAAATTTGTGAGTCATTCTGAACCTACAAAAAAATCTGTATGGTAAAATAAGATTTCTCAATCTCATCAATTATCATTTTATTCCCGACGCACTACCAACACCTTTGCTAATGCATGTAGACCTATTGAACACACTTGGTTTAAAAAGCTATTTGCAGCGCAGTCGAGTGGAGAATGTGTTTTTTGGCTCATAGCACAACTGTCATAATGTTATCATGCTTTATAATTACAAATGATAAGAAGACTGTAATAAAGAAAAGCAGAGTACAGTATGCCATTGAGTGAAAATTTGTGCGTCATTCTGAACCTACAAAAAATTCTGTATGGTAAAATAAGAATTCTCAATCTCATCAATTATCATTTTATTCCCGACGCACCACCAACACCTTTGCTTAATGCATGCAGGCCAATTGAACACACTTAGTTTAAAAAGCTATTTGCAGCGCAGTCGAGTGGAGAATGTGTTTTTTTGCTCATGACACAACTGTCATACGTTATCATGCTTTATAATTACAAATGAGTGAAAAGCGGAGTACAGTATGTCATTGAGTGTAAATTTGTGAGTCATTCTGAACCTACAAAAAATTCTGTATGGTAAAATAAGATTTCTCAATCTCATCAATTATCATTTTATTCCCGAAGCACCACCAACACCTTTGCTAATGCATGCGGACCTATTGAACTCACTTGGTTTAAAAAGCTATTTGCAGCGCAGTCGAGTGGAGAATGTGTTTTCTTGCTCATGACACAACTGTCATATGTTATCACGCTTTATAAAAATTTTACAAATGATAAGAAGACTGTAGTGAAAAGCAGAGCACAGTATGCCATTGAGTGTAAATTTGTGAGCCATTCTGAACCTACAACTAAATTCTGTATGGTAAAATAAGATTTCTCAAAGTAAAAAAAAAAGAATTAACAAGAGGCAGCCATTTTGACACATCCTTTAAAAAAAAAAGGCTATTTACAAGTGCTCTGTTGTGCCACAATCCATGAAACACAAAATGTTATACTTCTTATTACCATTTTCTTATTTTGAGGTTAGTGTTTGAAATGGGGTTTCTCTTGATAATAGTAAAAAAAAAAAAAAAAAAGACTGTGAATATCAACAGGACACAAAAAAATCTAAAGTAGATGTTGATATACTGTCAAACTGAATATCTGAAATCTCATCTAAATTCATGGAGTACAGTACTGTAAAAGCTGAAATTTTTGCTATTTAAAGATTTTGTTGCTGGGGTTTTATTTACGCTAATTTCACAAACAAGAATTCGCTAAACTTTCCACTCATAATAATGCATATAGACTTGTGTACAATAGTCCATCAAAAAGTTTAAATAAAAACGATAATAGGTAAATAAATGTACATATGTATGAAATTAACCATGTTTGCTGAAATTCAATGTACACTAAAATTTTGGCTTTCACATTATATTTCAAAATTTCATGAAAACTCATGGAGTATTATACTACTTGACTGCTACAGTACAGAAGCATACTTGGAAAATAATGACAAATAATGATAAAGCATAAATAATTGCATGAACCATCCTCTCTCCCTCTTCAAAATAACATTTCCTGCTCATTTTCAGAGTTTATTTATAGAATTTATACTCATCAAACCCAAATTCATTTGCAGCTTGTGTGACTCAGAGTACTATAGATTAGAATGAGTAAATTAATTACTCTTTGCAGCTGCGGCTTGCCGTCAATGGAAAGTTGAAGAGAGGCTGACCTTCAGAAGGTTGGCTGGTAATTGTTATAATAATAATAACTATGACCAGGTGGTGTAATTGGTAAAATGCACAAAATACATAGAAAAACAAGATTGGTAAATGCATAGAATTTTGGAAGATGCAAATTTTAATATTACCACCAGTTTTATTCCAAAGAATAGATTGGTTGGTTTGTAACATTGTTTAGTTTATACATAACAAGTGTAAGGGTGAGCTTTATACCTGTAAACACTGCAGGTTTGCTGATCAATATGATACAGGCATCACAAATTTACAATTATTCAAGAGGTTCCATTTATTTATATCTGGAAATTTGCAGCTTTCCAATGCAAGCCTTTGCTTGTAAGTAAAAGATTTAACAGATTAGAAATGCAATTTCAACTTGTTGCATAAAATGGGATGAACAGCATGTAAATTTCCTTTCTTATTTCTCTTTTCATGTTATGATGTATTCTGTATGTATAATTGTCATGTTTGACACTTACAATCAAGGAGATAGAAAAAGTTTGTTTTGATCAATATTATGATACTATAAGCTTTGCAGTGATTTGAAAGTATAGAATGACACCTACAGAGTACTGCAAAGGCTAATTTTTTTTTTAAAATTTGGTTTCATTTTTCCTCATTCCACAACCGTGAATTCACTATAAATACATTCCCTCATTATAATGCCCATAGACTCAGGTAAAAACACCCCTTGAAACGTGAACATTGCAACTCGCTAACATGTCAACAGGTCTGAATTTGCTAAAATATATGTATTGGCTCAGTACATTTGGGTATTAGCAAACTGCTTTGGAATATTCTTCATTTTTTTCCTCTCAATGCTGACTGTCTTTGAAAATGCTTTGGAAATATTCTTCATTTCTTCCTCTCAATGCCGACTGTCTTGTAAAATTTGATATATGACTGAAGCTGAATGTAAACAAGTGATAGGTGCATCTACATTTAGAATGCTTTTAACTGGGAGATGGGTGAGTACAGGCACGAGAGAGATATGAGTGCAATATTTATACTGGAATGATATACAGCATGTGGTGACTGTATGGGTATTTTATGATGTGATTTTGAATACAGGGACTGAGCTAGCTGCTACCTTTATGAAGATTTTTAGCTGCCAAATTTCTGTCCCGCTTTCCCCTTTCTCCATTTATTATCTGTGTATATCTTTACTAGTTCATACAGTAATTGAGAATATTGTTTATATCTTGTGATATTTATACCTATTTAAAATCAATGTTTCCTCCCTATAAATTTCACTTGTCATGTAAAATGAATGGGTGATTCAGTAATTACACAGAAAATGTTGGCTTTTAGGAATAAATGATTAATTTTGTAATACAATAAATGGCAAGCTTTGTGAGTCATGGCGCCTGTAACATAAAGGAGATATGATCAAGGGCATTTTGCTGTATCAATCATTGTGATAAAAACCTAGTTGGTTTACGAATGTACATGTAAATTGTAAGTTTGGAGGTATGAAGAACATCATCCATGATGGTGAAAATGCTTGATGCAACAGTTAGCAATCTGTTGAGTGATAAAAAAGAGAACTGCAAAACCCTATAAATTTCTGCCTCTCACTCCATCTCCTATAGATATACTTATATGGGCATGACAACTAAAATGGTGTTTATGTAATTAAGTTTCATGTAGGTTCCCATGCCCACTCTCCTTATTTTTTATTCTGTTTGTGTATGTATCTCTCTGTATCTTTCTCTCCTGCGCTCTTCTGTACATCCATCCAAGCACGAATGACCCGGAGAACACAAGTAAATTGAAGGGTTTTATATGCTCGCCCAACTCTATTGCAATCTAGATCTTTTTGCCTCTCCCTCCCTCTTACATCATTGAAGGGTCATATGCTCCATCTCTCTACTTCTCTTTCTCTATCTTCCTACATGTATCATCCCCTCTCTCCTTCCTCCTTCTTCCATCCGACCTGTGATATCCTAGCAGCCAATGCTGTAATTAAAGTATAAGGATCCTTTGTACTTCCTGCCACTTTATCACCCCCCTCTCACTCTCTCTCTGTCTGTTTGACTGTCTCTCTCTCTCTCTCTCTCTCCCTCCTTCCTCCCTCCGTCTCTCCCTCCCACTCTATCTCTCTCTCTTGTTCCACCTTGTTCCATCTCTCTATCTCTCTCTCCCTCCCTCTCCCATCTCACTGACCTGGGCACCAATATTGCTAACAGAAGCACATTGACAGGTCCTATGTAAACATTTACTGAGCTCATTGTGTACACCCATCCATCTTCACATAACCATCAGGCTTAATATAGAACGTTATCCTCCGCATTCAAATCATCTTCGTCATTATCCTCTGCCTTCGTGTCTTCATCATCTTCATCTTCAAATCCTGGGCTGTAAGACAGGGATGGAACTAAGAATAAATGGAAAGTCCGAAAACAATCTGCTTGCGGATCGCAAAATTCATGACCTCATCCTGACCTTCATCCATTCTATTGGATTGAAAGTTTAACATAGATCAAAAGAACTCCCAGCAGAAGCGTACCATACCAATATAAAAACCAATGAATAAAGGAAAGTATAGTAACTAGAACATTGTTATAAGACACAGGACAGAACCAGTATTATATGTTGTTTGCTAAATCAAGGTTTTTACGAATTACCTCTAGCTACTGGTGTACGGGACGTAGACACGTCAAACACCATCAAAAAACAAAAACAAACAAACAAAACATCTGCATTGGCATTTTTGGAAATGAAAAAGATGTTTGCTACTGCACATTCTTAGTGGCATCTTCACACAACCATCAGGCTTAATATAGAACAATATCCTCTGCCTTCACATCATCTTCAAATCTTTGGGTGTAAAGCAGTGATGCCACAATGAATCAATGGAAAAGTCTGAAAACCATCTGGATTGGCATTTTGGAGATGAAAAGGGTGTTTTCTATGCTGGTACATAAATGCTGACTTGGTATGGATAAAATGTGGCTTGCAGTGCAAACATTCAATCAGTTGATGTAAATTATTACAGTGTTTGTACAGTGTAAGTAAGACTACAAAAATAATTTCCACCAGCAAAAAAAACCCCCCAATAACCCCCCCCCCCAAAAAAAAAAACTTATTAAAGCTAGATTCATTTTTAAGCCCCAATATTGCTAACAGAAGCACATTGACAGACCCTATGTAAACATTCACTGAGCTCATTGTGTACACCCATCCATCTTCACACAACCATCAGGCTTAATGTAGAAAGTTATCCTCCGCCTTCACATCATCTTCGTCATTATCCTCTGCCTTCGTGTCTTCATCATTTTCATCTTCAAATCCTGGGCTGTAAAACAGGGATGCCACTGAGAATCAATGTTAAACTCTGAAAACCATCTGCATTTGCATTTTTTAGGAAATTGAAAAGATGTTTAGTATGGCAAATGAATGGTGCCTTGGTATGAAAAAGTGCAATTCCTGGTAAAATTTAACAGCTCTTGCTTGCAGTGCAAACCTTTAATCAGTTGATGTACATTATTACAGTGTTTGTACAGTGTAAGTAAGACTACAAAAATAATTTCCACCAGCAAAAAAAACCCCCCCCCCCAAAAAAAAAAACAACAACAACAATGTTTCTATATGTAATGGCAGTCAAACTTATATAAGCTAGGTTCATTTTTAAGCAGCAATATTAGCATATTGACAGGTCCTATGTAAACATTCCCTGAGCTCATTGTGTACACCCATCCATCTTCACACAACCATCAGGCTTAATGTAGAAAGTTATCCTCCGCATTCAAATCATCTTCGTCATTATCCTCTTCCTTCGTGTCTTCATCATCTTCATCTTCAAATCCTGGGCTGTAAGACAGGGATGCCTTGAAGAATCAATGATAAGTCTGAAAACCATCTGCATTTGCATTTTTTGGAAATTGAAAAGATGTTTAGTATGGCACATAAATGGTGCCTTGGTATGAAAAAGTGTGACCCATTGTAATAAAAAGAAAAGTAACAGCTCTTGCAGTTGCAAACCTTCAATCAGTTGAAGTACACATTACAGTGCTTGTAAGCAAGACCACTCAACTTAATTTCTATCAGAAAAAAATGTTTAGGTTTGTACATTAAAATGCAGTACACTAAATGACTTATTGAAATTAGATTAATTTTCAAACATTCTGCAGAGTAACATTCGACAGAGTAGATATGCTCAACACCCATTTTAAATCATACTCCATCATATATTTGGATCCCTAAGGTTTCTTTAATTTAATTGAGCATCATTTCCAAAACTTATAGGCATGAGGTCCTGATATTTTTGTAATTAAAAAAAAATCACCTTCATAAGACAGCACTACTGTAAATGTATGTGCTTGCATAAAACAGATTTGTTCAAAAAGATCATAGTTATCCCCCTATGCAGTTATTTCAATTTCATGATTCCCGATAATGAGTATACGATCTACTAAGAATTTATCAAAACAAGTCAATTCTTTTATGATGTTCAGAATTAAATCAAATTATCCATCATCTATAGTAGATGTGAATATACCTAATAATGCAATGTCTTAATTTGGCAAACCATTTCAAGAAATCATTTTTTTTTAACGGGTTAATTCTCTTGATGTTTCTATTTTCATGTCCAACAACATCCCCCATAAAAAAACTCAGCTGACTCAGGATATTTTGGCAGTACTATCACTATTGATGGCATGCTGTACACAATGATCTGCATGGCTTGTGCAATATACGGTAGTGCATACATGTAGGATCCAACAAATAGATGGACCTAATGCAAAACCCCATGCATATTTTACACACATTTTGAATGATGTATGTTTACCTGCAACTTTGCAATAAGTTTACATGATGCATTTCTTTTCACTATTTTTTAATCAACAAAATGGGTAGATAGTATATTTTCACAGCTGATGTGTATCGGTTTGAAATTGCAAACTCAATTCCAAACGTACAGTACTTTTCAATAGTATGACAGAGTACATCTGAACTACCGTAATCAATTATGCCTGACTGGTCAACATATGTACACAAAGTATAACACAAAAGAGCAGCACAAAGGAAAAAATAAATTGTTGATCATACAGCATGTAAGTGAATAATGAGCAGCTGATTATATGCAGAAATGAAATTATACTGAATGGCCAGTACGAATTAACTAGCAATCAATCAATAATATTTAGTTTGTGATTAATGGAGTGAATTGGAATTGGACGGAGACACTATATTGAATGGGATGTGCGCAAAGAGAGAGAGAGAGGGGGGGGGGGGCAAAGAGAGAAGGGGATAGAGGGAGTATATGTAGGAGAAAGTGAGTGAGAGAGCTAGAGATACACAGAAAAAAGTGCATAATGGAAGAAAAATATAAAGACACGAATGATAAAATATGCATCATGGGCACATAATGAAGGGAGAGATTGAAAGAAGATGATGATGATGATTTAAATCTACATGTACATGCTGCTCCTCATTTACCTTGAGAATTGAAGATTTACATATGGATAATTCTAAAAGTTAGATAAGGGTACTACAAAGATAATGATCTCGGGTACTGTAGATATGAAATCCCCCCTTTTTGTGACCAATCTGTAGGTTAGTAGAGGAATTAAACATCATCTCCAAACCTTTACTAACATATTTTTTTCTCCTCTAAGTAGCTATGGATCCTCTAAAGTAGGCTTAAAGTAATATTCTCAATTCATATCAATTTGCTCTGAATATATAAATCTAGACAATATTTTTAATGTAACTGTGACCCGGTACAAAATGGTGCCCTGGAAAGATGATTCATTTTATATTAGAAAAGAAAAACAGAAAAATACACATCTCTACCAAGTTTAAATTTATTCATTGAAAATCTAGAATACCAGGGTTCCTCATCTCACAGCCACTTTATAATTCTTTGAATCTTGAATTTTCTAGAAATCTATGCGCATATATTTTGTTTCAAGTTGAGCTCAGCTTTGCAACCAAGATTTTCTCCATAATTATTCTAAAAACCGATATGCTTCACTTTTCACCAAAATTGAGCCTAGCCCTTCAGATTTCCTTCAGATTCTGTATTTTTCTAGATATCATGCTTCATTTTCTCCAAACTCAATAATACTGTCATTAACAGAGGCAATTTCCCTGAGCCTTTTTCCACTCTGGATTTCCATCGCCCCAGGGCTGAAGGGAGATTCCATCGGAAGGGAGATTCCATCGTGAAGCGTACGCTAGGGAGATTACAACGAGGGTGATATGGAAATAATATGTCAAAATGGCTTAATATCTGTCAGTCATTTGATTCATGCAGCGTATTGTAAACATCGGTCATGGCATTTTAATTAGTCTGTAACAATGTGTAGTATCTACATGTAACTTCTACATGTAGATTGTGTATTGCACATGCATGGAATATTACAGAAATTATACTGTATGAGCTGAAATTTTTGTTTGAGTTTTATTTTCGCCAATTTCAAGACCATGAATTTGTACCCAGTATGATACCCATGGATTTGTGTAAAAGGATCTTTCAAAAGGGTGAAAATAACAACTCCAGGATATGTACATATCTGAAATTCAGTGAATTTGCAAAAAATGATGTATTCTATATGGGTTTGTACAGTATTTGGTTTGTCTCTCTTTCACTAGGAATCACACATTACAATCAACAAGCATGGCATCTAAATAATAAGGTCTAATATTTGCTGAAATAATCTTCATGTACAAAAATTCATGCAAGCATGTAATCTACATGTACATGCAAAAAGTAAATATATCTATACAAAGAGCTCATGGTATGTCTGATGGGGCAAACACAGTTTGCACTGTGCCCTGTACTTACATGTATGCACAAATGTAATTTAGAAAAATGACAATTTAATGTAACAATTCATCATTGTGACCGGAATGACCAATTGAAAGTACAGTTACAGTTGTATTCATGAAAGTCCAGAACAAATAGTGCAGATGGAATTAAGTGAGAGAACTAGTATGTAGTATTGGGTGAGCAATAATTCGACCCTAAATCTGTAATACTGTAATTTAAAGGTCCACTATTATGAAAATACAAGTTGATCTGTATTGATGTATTATATTTATACCATTATCAATACCCTTTTCAGTGAAAGAGGGCCCAAATGTGTTTCATATATTTTATAATATTTTTTTTTTCATTTTTATGTTGGCTTAGTAGGGAACGCCCCTAAAAATTTCTTTCAAATGTTAATCCTTTTGTGACATCTCAAGAGTCAAGTTTGTTCACCTTTCTAGATCATGTTTCAGATCTGGTTCTGTAAATAACAAAAGGAAATATGTGGATCAATGCAGGGATTTCAATTCAGGTGATTGCGCATTCCAATTCCCTTTCATTGGTCCACATATTTCCTTTTGTTATTTACAGAACCAGCTCTGAAACATGATGTAGCAAGGTGAACAAACTTGACTCTCGTGATGTTACAACAGGATTGACATTTGACAGAAATTTTTAGGGGTGTTCCCTACTAAGCCAACATAAAATTGAAAAAAAAAATATTATTAAATATATGAAACACATTTGGACTCTCTTTCACTGAAAAGGGTATTAATAATGGTATAATACATCAATACAGATCAACTTGTATTTTCATAATAGTACCCCTTTAAACTATATTATCTTTAATAGTGAACATACACAAATTTAGCCAATTAACTGAATTTCAGATCTACATGTATGTAAAAACTAGCGAGTAATTATTTTCACATTTTGTCATAAATCCATCTTTAATCCATGGTGATTCTAATAAGTAAAAATTTATAGCAAATTCATAGTCACAAAATTATCGAGAATAAACCCCAGCAAAGATCTAAGGTTATACAGTATTCATCTAATGGAGCTCTCCATAGTCGAGTCATCTCTACCAAATTTAGGGGATGTTGCTCAGAATCAACTGCAAATCAACTGCAACTTTGGAAATTGTAACGCACACTTTTATTCACGTGCGGGGTGCGCATCTAACAAGACGCGCATGAAACAATGATTTTAATTGGCGTATTCTGATCAAATGCATCTTGCGATCAATAGCAACCTTTGAGCAACACACCTAAAGTTGGGTTATGGGAGGAAATAATCAGGGCGGCAATGATACAAATCTAAATCAAAGTGACTTTAATATTTAGAGAGTACTGTCATTTTAAATGTAATTCTCCATCTAACTCATTTGCTAAAAATAAAACTAATGGAACTATAATTACGCAGGTGATGTGATACTCAATGGCCATTGAAGATGTACTAGAAAGAGTTGAGTATTGTCATTTATTTTTTATCAGGTTTTCTTTATCAGCTAGCTCTTTCATAAAAAAATACTGTTCTTCCAAGGGGTGCTGTTGGTACAATTAATTAACTAATTAACTAATTAATTAATCAATTAATTTTAATATTGCTATGTACATGGGATTTCCCTCTATAAAGGCTTATTACTGAGAACAGTGTTAGTTGTTAATAGTGTACCAATAATTCATCTGCAACTTAGGTTATATGGTAGGGTACTTGTATAGTTTAGTGAAAATTAGTTTTTACTTAAAGTCAGTCCGTCATGATCAACATGACTTCCGGTTAGGAGCCAAACTGTCCGCTGCCATTTTGATTGGAAAGATTGCAGAGCAGAAAAATCACAGATTTTTTTTTTACCTGGAATAGCGAGTAAGCAAGCTAATGTAGTTCACAGCTCGGTAGTCGCAAACGTATGTGTTCCGCATGTTTTTAGAAACAATCAAAGCCAAAGAGGGGACAAATCAAAATACACGCGACGACAACAAGCAGGGGAAAGTCGTACAAAGTGTCCCGAGTTTCTCAGCTTGGCAAGGTGCGTAAGCAAGAAAATGTTTAAATATCGTTGTTGCCAATACGCAACACGCCGTCCGTTCGCGCTCGCAACCGGAAGTCCTGTTGATCATGACAGACTGACTTTAATTTCCCTTATCATACAATCATTGTGAATCACATTGGTCATGATAAGTCTGTATAGAAATCTGCAGAAGACTTGCTCATTTTCACTACTGATGTAGCAGGGAAAAAACAAATAAAGATATGAGAAACCAAGTCAACCAAAGTTCAATAACTCATAAATTGATTTGTAGTACGTAGCAGAACAAGACGGCTGGAACGTGCGTTCACTCAAATGCAGCCATCATCTTCAAGAACGACTTTATAATGAGGGCGACATATTTTTCTTTGGTTAAACGAATTACTTGGTACATGTACCTTGCAAGAACGGTACATTCTTCACGAGTGAGTCACACTGATGAAAAACAGTAAGAGGTCTATTGCTGCATAAAATTAATGACAGCGTGAACTTGTTACTTGGAATATGACTGTATTCATTAGAATGCATGCTGTTCTCAATGTCATTTTGACTTCAAACTCTATTCTGTTTAAATTCCCATTTATCCCTACATGTACTCAAGTCAGACAACCCTTGCAAAAATATAAATGGTGTGAAGGAAACATATTAGGAAAGGTTCAGTGTTATTGGAAATAATAATGATAATNGAGCTGAAATTTTAGTTTGAGTTTTATTTTCGCTAATTTTAAGATCATGAATTTCTACTCAGTATGATGCCCATAGATTTGTGTACAATGATCTTTCAAAGGGTGAAAATAACAACTCAAGGATATGTACATATCTGAAATTCAGTGAATTTGCAACAAAAATGATGAATTCTATATTGGTTTGTACAGTATTTGGTTTGTCTCTCTTTCACTAGGAATCACACATTACTATAAAAAAGCATGGCATCTAAATAATAAGGTCTAATATTTGCTGAAGTAATCTTCATGTACAAAAATTCATGCAAGCATGTAATCTACATGCAAAAAGTAAATATCTATGCAAAGAGCTCATGGCATGTCTGATGGGGCAAACACAGTTTGCACTGTGTCCTGTACTTTGTAAAAAGAAGATTCACAAATGTAATTTGGAAAAATGACAATTTATTGTAACAATTCACCACTGTGACCAGAATGACCAATCGAAAGTATAGTTACTCATGAATGTCCAGAACAAATTGTGCAGATGGAATTTAGTGAGAGAACTACATTACATGTGTCTCCCATACCATACAAGCATTGTAAATCACATTCTCAGTCTGAATTAAAAATTTGCAGAAGACTTGCTCATTTTCACTACTGATGTAGCAGGGAAAAAACAAATAAAGATATGAGAAACCAAGTCAACCAAAGTTCAATAACTCATAAATTGATTTGTAGTACGTAGCAGAACAAGACGGCTGGAACGTGCGTTCACTCAAATGCAGCCATCATCTTCAAGAACGACTTTATAATGAGGGCGACATATTTTTCTTTGGTTAAACGAATTACTTGGTACATGTACCTTGCAAGAACGGTACATTCTTCACGAGTGAGTCACACTGATGAAAAACAGTAAGAGGTCTATTGCTGCATAAAATTAATGACAGCGTGAACTTGTTACTTGGAATATGACTGTATTCATTAGAATGCATGCTGTTCTCAATGTCATTTTGACTTCAAACTCTATTCTGTTTAAATTCCCATTTAACCCTGCATGTATTCAAGTCAGACAACCCTTGCAAAAATATACATGGTGTGAAGGAAACATAAGGAAAGGTTCAGTGTTATTGGAAATAATAATGATAATAATAATATAGCATTAAAACACGCCATTTCTCTAGTCACCTCATCAGAGGCGCGGGACAAATTATCTAGTATTATTACCCGGCCATAGCATAGCTGCCAAGTAGACGCTTCTGCATTTAAAGGAATAGCCTCATTATAAGATTAAGTAAATTAATCCATCTAAAAATGTATGTAACAATATCACTAAAATCATCATTAGGTATTTGACAACTAATATCGAAGCTGTAGAATATCATTATAGAATTTAATAGATTTTAGATTGAAATGAAAAACAATGGCCCTGAATAATGTGTGTTGCTAGAAATTTTGTAAGAATTGAGTCATTATTGCAATGCTTGGTTTTCGTACTGTACATTAGCTTTTTATGTTACTCATCTAATATGTTGCGTTCATTCAATTTTGTCAATTTATCATTACGATTATATTCTTTAACAAACTGCATTGTAACATTCATTTCCAGGATCGACAGCCCCTTGGAATCTCTTTCCTGACTTATACTTTAATGATTCACATGGTAATCAGATTTAACATTTTTGATAAACAGAAAATTCTATTATTGATGAATGAAACATGATCGCTGCACAGAAGATGTGGAGAAGGGGAAACATGAGAGAACAAAAAGGTTGATAAATATCATGAGGATAATACTGAACATGAACATCACATTCATGCATTGTAAACTTGTACACTGTATAACATTTGATTGCTATTAGTGAAATTGATCGAGGCAGACTGTCAGAAACTCACAGCAGGCGACTGTTAATATACAAATTCTGTTACGATGTATTGACCTATTTACGAAATGAGCTTACTGGCCGACAGCCAACAATTGTACAAATGGTGGTGAAACATGTCTGTTCTGTAGTAACTAACATGCTCTTCATACAAAAGAATAATTGTACATACTCAATGCCACATGTACAAATTCAAGACCTCATGTCTTGAGTTTGCATGATTTAAAAAAGATATATTTTTGCCTGCAGCTGTGTACAAACTCGCCACAAATTATGATAAAAATAATATTATTTAGGGGATGCTGCAACAAGTACAGTGAAAACCCTATACCACTAACACAACTATTTCCCCAAAATAAAGTGGGTCATGGGACAATAGATCCATGTGCATTGAACTGTGCGGACACAACAATCACAAGCCGATTCTGATTTGAATAGCGTCACAATGCAGCATTGAATAATAATGATAATAATAATAATAATAATAATAATAATAATTACATCTATAAGGCGTTTTATACAGGTCGGGTGTTTCAAAGCGCACAGGTGGTCTGTCTAATCATAATACCGGTAAAAAAACACACAAATAGACCAGTTTCGTAATGTAATTTATTCATGTTTGCCCCAAGACGAACTATGTGTTAAGCTGTCAAAAATACTGAGAGTACATTAGTCAGAATGCCATTTGCATATTAACGTTGCTGGGTTGGACAAACATTGTAGCTTGACCAACCTAGCAACAACCACTGCATGATATCTACATTCCTTTTATTGAAATACGACTATTTTGTATCAGGTGAACAAACAGTTTGTCATTGTGTGTTTGACAGAGGCGTGCATAAAATTTGAATACATTAGGAAAGTGGTCTATTGGCATTCAACTTAATTTTACGGAAATGGATTATATCATGTTCACTGTACATATATGTGTGTACCATGAGGTTTTTAATCGCAGACATTTCACTACATATAAACAGCTTTATGCAGAATCCCTAGCTTCAGGTTCATGATGAATGAGTTGAATCATACCGTTATCACACCAAACCCATCACTGTAATCAAATTTATCCAAAGGCAATCCTTCCCATCCTTATTTGCTCATTGTCTATCTCTTGGCACTGTACATGCATGTGCATTAATGTCTTCAAATTCTACATGCAGCTTTTTTTTGTTTCTCATTTCATTGTGTATTTTAATATTGTTTTTTAAATCAAACACTTTTATTGTTTTTAAGAAAATTAGTTACTGCATTCTTCCTCCCCACTTTTCAATCTTGCCAATATCCTGCTTTACTTTATTTCCATTATCAAATTTTGTTTGTAATCTCAATCCCAAATATGCCAGACTTATATAAGAGTATTGAAAATGAATCATATAAAATGCTGAAAATGCTACTAGAGAAGCGATAAATGTGATGTACATGTACAATCCAACACCAACATCCATAAATTTTGGTACGCTCTTCTCAAATTTAAAAGAATGACAAGGAAAATATTGTGGAAAGTATGACTATTTTAGAGCTTATTGCAGTCATGCAATTAATTATATACTCATTGCTTTACTTTTATAATTCTGTGATCTACCTTTTAATATTGTGTCACCTTTTGTAATGGATTTATTTTGCTCACTTGATTTTCAAGCTAAAATAAACTCTTGAACTCTATTAAAGATTCTTTCCCCTTTTTCTTTCCCTTCTTTTTTATCTTAAAAAGTTATGGGTCCCCCAAGATCTGAAACAGGAAACCTGATCCAATAAGTCGACGCCTCTGGGATGACATTGATCTTGAATATATAACATGGAATAAGCTCCGAGACACGACACACATAGAAATTGTAATGCCAAAAAATCCTCAAAATATACATGATGAAGGTCCACATGTATGAAGTCGACATGTATACAAAATGTTTAGATGTATTCATTAATAATGTATTCAATTTCATAATTACTCAAAATGTCAGATACGTGAAGAGGATGAAAAAGAATAATTAGGAAAGTTCTTACATGTATTCAGTGGATTTCTGAACATAGTCTCGCACACAAGAAGAACAAGACGTTTTTTCTGGATCAACATAGATGAGATGATATTGATTAAATCTAAATCAATTGAACATATCAACTTGATTGTCAATTATATTGTATTAAATCACGAAATGGTCTCACTATGATGGCTTCCATTTATCTTCACTGGTCATTTCTTCCATGTTTTCATCACCAACTTTTAAATCTCATTCCATTATACACCCCTGTATATACCTATATACCTGTTATATTTCCTCTACCATCTCTCCCTCTCTCCCTCTTCTCTTTCTTTCTTTCTCATTCTCCTTCTTCTTCTCTCTCCTTTCCCCCAATTTCCTCCCTCTCCACATCTGCAGTATGCGACCATAAATTATTCCCCTCACCAACCAACACAAGTTAATCTAATATCTCCGCATATTCTTTACAGTATGGGCAAATTTCCGAAACGAGGCACCAAATTGAGTGAGAAATGTCAACAGAGCTTGACTAGACGACGAACCAATTGGTATTCAGAATCATCATCATCTGACCCGATAACGCATCAAGTCATCCAAACAGACAAACAAAATACGAACGCTTGACAAACAATAGACCTCGACTCATGCCCAGGAATTCTGAGGAAAGGATAATATTTTCTTCTAGTATAGACACAGAAATGTGCCTCACTACTATGAAGCTCATATTGTAAGTGAATATTATATGAAAATTGGTAAATTATCTACATGGTTTATCATTGATGTCATAGACCTCTAATGACCTCTAGATGTCACCAGAGCTCAAATCTTACTTACCTCCACATCTAAAAGTAAAGCTTATGGTATGACCTACCATAGATGAAATTTTCATGCTTTAGTCATATTTTGCACAATTGATAGTGATTTTTACAGCTTAACTGCTCTACTACAATCAACTACAGTATGCAGCCATACATTATTCCCTTCACCAGCCAACATAAGCTAATCTAATTTCTCCGCATATTCTTTACAGTATGGGCAAATTTTCCAAAGGAGGCACCAAATTGAGTGAGAAATGTCAACAGAGCTTGACTAGACGACGAGCCAATTGGTATTCAGAGTCATCATCATCTGATCCAGTAACGCATCAAGTCATCCAAACAAAATACGAACGCTTGACAAACAAAAGACCTGGAATCATGCCTAGGAATTCTGAGGAAAGGAAATTATTTTCTCCAAGTATCTATAGGCACAGAAATATGCCTCACTACTGAAGCTCATATTCTAAGTGAATATTATGTGAAAATTGGTAAAGTAACTTTTAAAATCTTCCAAAAATGTCAACAACTTTAAATTTGTCAAAATGTACATGTAACTTACATCAATATGTTTTGTAAACCAGGTTATTGCATTTTTGTATAAGTCTACTGATGTTACAAGTCTAATAATCTAAATAAGTTCAGTAAGTTCACATCAACTCAAGATAACCCAGCAACGCATCAAGTCATCCAAACAGACAAACAAAATATGAATGCTTGACAAACAAAAGACCTCGAATCATGCCCAGGAATTCTGGGGAAAGGATAATATTTTCTCCTAGAGCAGACATAGATATGCCTCACTACGGAAGCTCTTATTGTAAGTGATCATTATATTAAATCTGTACAGAAACTTGCATAAGTACAATCTTTAAAAAAAATGCAAAACTAAAGATCAAACATATTGCCAAAGTGTAACTTACATCATTATATTTTGTAAGCCCTTGATATTGCACTGTGTATAGGCCTACTAAGATCATCTACTGAGATCATTAATAATTTAAAATCAATGGGTTCAACTACTTCAGATAAGCACAAGATAGAAGAGAAATACGATAAATACAATGAAAAGACCATTTTTAATTATTTATCAGATTTTGAAGCTATATTTCATAGTTTGATGAGATTTTTGGAAGGAAACTCAGATGCACACCCGTGATTTTACAACCTGGTGGCCTGACCCAAGTTCTCGGAAAATTTCCTGCTGCCTGTCCTCCCATCCCCCCCCCCCTCCTCGAACCACCTCGAAGCTTCACATCTTCAGTTCTCGCCTTTTTTGGCTTCATCCTCAAAGTCCACGCCCCACCCAATCTTACGATTGGGAGGGGGCGGCATTTTTCAAAATCTTCTCAGGGGCGCCAAATTTGTGCTGAGCCCCCCGGGTATGAAAATCCTGGGTGCNCTCCTAACACACCCCTCTCATGGTGCACACATACTTTTAATAAATTTTCAATATTTGAGACTTCCATTCATGAAATAGAGTGAGAAATGATGATTTGTCGTAAAATCTATTATTGAAGATAGCATGTAGACAGATTAGTTTAATGGATAACTCTAATATCCATTTCACCATCGAGCCAAATATCATCACCATCCAGACAAATAAATTGAACTTTTGAGACATTTGCCTGAAACATTTCTCCAAGGTTTTCATTCTTATATCACCCAACATCATCAGAGGACATATTTACTAATTCATCAATCTACATGTAGTGGAGTTTTAAGAGAAAGGAGATCACAGAAACAGTTAATGGATTTTCCAGATGTTGTTCATCAACTGAAGGATTATATCATTCGTATCTACAGTGCACACAATGCCTAAAGAAAACACAATGAAAAAATGATCAATAAATTATTTAAAGAAAAAAACAAATAAAAATAAATCTGCAAAGATTGGTGAAAAGGTGCATAACTTCAATGAAACTATTTTTTTGTTAAATCTTACATTGGTGCACAATGAAAGGATAGGCAAATTAATTGGCTGATAACACTACAGAAGAAAAATAAATGATTTATTGCACATGCTTGTACTGTAGTACATGAAACAAATGAATACTTAAATGACTAAAACTGAAACTTTACTCAAACTACATGTATTCAAGTAATCTTCTCGAATGCTTTTCATTACACCCCATAAAGAACTATTTTTTTTTTAAGCAAGAAGGATTTTGAAAAATAATTTGTGGAACATTGGACAGTACTCAGTAAAATTGGAATGAATATCACATAAAAACGATTACTCCCCAAAAGAAATACGAAACCAATCAAAAAAAACTACAGGGATGCCAGTTTTTAGGCAAAAGCCAGAATTTGGGCCTGGGTGTATATTTTCAGGCCATAGTATTTTTGTGTACTTATTGCATTCTAGGTGAATCTCAGGCCCTCTGATCAATTCCAATTGGTTTTCCTGAAATATATTGCGCTTTCCAGACACTGATCTTTTCCCAGAGTATTCATCTGCATGTAAATGACTACACTGTAGGTTCAGTAACCTCACATCTACCAAAGATCCATGGAGGGTAACCTTTCAAGACTTCATAAGATTCCAGAACATATTTTGGGCAAATGTGCATGCTGCATATTAATCAGACCTTCTAGATATTACAGTAATTTTGAATAATTCTCTGAGTGATTCTGCAGTCATTTGTCTAGACTAAATTACAGAAATTCTTCTTGGTATCCTCAATGTTCAGTTGACGGTCTGTCTACCAATATATGTTGTACCTTCATGATATGTTTTTGCTAAATATATTATAAGACATCACTCAAATGATGAATTCTATGACATCAACATATAATGTTTTCATGTAAATGTATGTAAGTAGAGATGAGTTATAAATGTAATCAACTGGAAGTATTACATTGTTCTGTTGGAATAATGAACTTTACAAAATCAGGGTACATGTACAAACAAAAATGTTTTAAATTGCAATTATACAATCTTATTTCAGGTAATTTGTAGGTAATTATGATTGAGTATATAATGATAGTATAGTCAATTCTGACTAAGAGTGCAGTTAAAACTAAAATAATAATAATAAGAAGAGTATATAAGAAAAGACAATGAATTATATAATCAATAGAACTCTCCAAGTAAAATTTTTGTGATGAATGATACAGTGTATTTTACTTTTTGATATTTTGTATGATACTTTAATCATTAAATTTGTGTATCAAATCACTACATTTTCATCTGCATGCAAATGAGTAGGTTCAGTAACCTCACATCTACCCAAGATTCATGGAGGGCAACCTTTCAAAACTTGATAAGATTCTAGAACATGTCAACATATTTTGGGCATATGTGTGAGTGCTGCATAATCAGACCTTACAGACATTTAAGAGTAATTTTTAATATTCTCTGAGTGATTCTGCTGCCATTTGTCTAGACCATTTTACAGAAATCAATTAATCTTCTTGGTATCTTCAGAGTTCAATTGACGGTCTGTCTACCTAATATATATATTTTATGCTTTCTTGATATGTTTTTGCTAAATATATGATAAACACTGCACAAATGATGAATGCTATGACATTTACATATAATGTTTTCATTAGGTATGGAAGTAGAGATGAGTTATAAATCTAATCAACTAGAACTAAATTGTTCTGTTGGGGTAATGAACTTGTCAAAATCAGGGTACACGTACATGTATAATCTATCTTACGAGCAACATTTGTATGATTGAGTATATAAGAAAAGAAAATTAATATAATGAATACAACTCGCCCAGTAAACTTTTTGTGATGTATGATATATTTGTATGATACTTTAATCTTTAAATTTGTGTTAATCAAATCATTAGATTTCCATCTGCATGCAAATGAGTGGGTTCAGTAACCTCACATCTACCCAAGATTCATGGAGGGCAACCTTTCAGGATTTGATAAGATTCCAGAACACGTCTGTTCAAAGTATATTTTGGGAACATGTATGGAATGCACATCATGCAGACATGTATCTTAATTGATCTTCCAGACATCGGCTTGATTTTTAATATCTATCATGTGATTCTATTGTGAATACAGATCTATGCTTTTGTACTTTACATTGTGGGTAACACAGGTGTTTTTCCTTTTTTGTATTAATTTCCTAAAGTGGGTGGTATCTAAACAATTTTCTATTTTCTGCACTGTATGTGACCAAATAATGTTTTGCATCAGTGTAAAAAAAGAGACATCCATTGATATTTCCACTATTAAACTAAAAAATTTATTTTTATTTTATACTTTCAAACAATTTTTTCCCATTGTGATTCGATATTATTTTTATCTTTTAAAGCCATATTTGAGTAGGGATGAATTTTTGTTAAAGATTAAAGCAATTCAGTTTGCTCAACTGTTCTCCATTCTATACTTACTGCATGACACGTGCATGCCATTCTTTTGATTATATAATGCAAATTTTAATGTATTTTCATTTTGATGCAATTACTGTTAAGTTTGGAGTTATCATGGCTTTTCATCTACACTTGTGCATTGTGTGACTAAGGGGGTGTTGTTCGAAGTTGCAATTGATCACAAGTTGCAGCAGATCAGACTGCACCAATCAAAATCATTGTTTCATGCATGTCTTGTTAAATGCGCATATCATGCACGAATGAAAGTGCATGATACTATTTTGCAAAGGTGTTATTGATTTGCAGTTGATTTTGAACAACACTCCCTAAGAGATGATTATTCATGGCATGGTAAATACATCTACTGTAACAAACATAATGTAATTGGGTTCCGATGGACTGTGTATGCTAATTGTGCAGGTGGTTAAAGGCCCCTGGGCTTTTTCCATCAATCTAAATCAGTCTACATGTTTTCCACATCCTTAAACTTTTCAACGGTTTCAATCTCGTGGGTGTATAGTGTCCTGATTTTGTAAAACAGGTCAGTAATCTTGTTTTGTTCTAATTTACATGTATTAGCGGTAAAACATGTCATTGCATTGAAGTAAAGGCCTTTCTTCAGGATTGTCATGCCCATCATGGAAAAATGTCCCCTTTACAACAAATCCTTGGTCTATCCATCTCGCACCCCATTCACACTTATCCAGTGTTTAGCTGTTATCTAGCTGGTGGTTCCAATTTGATATGGCACAGTGACTGTTTTCCAGTCAATTTTTATTGTCTCGATCTATTTCTGATACGGCTATAAAGACATCTGGTGTCTCCTTGGCTCTTCACAAAATACATGTAAGCATGAATGGGGTATAGAATCAGCATATCCCCCCACACTTAAAAAAAGATGATCCTCCTTCCTTTCATAGCTCAGTTAATTTATCACATCAGATTATAGGGCAATATTCTACAAATAATTGTCATAATCATATTATAGAGTACGGTATTTTGCACCATACAAATTGTAAAAAAATCATGCTATTATCATTTTTTTAACAGATCAAATCAAAGACAATTCAAATGACGTAGGACAATATATTAATCATGTCTTAAACATATCCTTGATATGAATAAGAACCTCTAAAATCCTGAAGCAAAATAAATTTCATATTGAGCAAAAATCACATCATAAAGGAGCTGCACATCCTTTCTGAAAATACCTACATGTATGCTTACCAATGGAATTATATGTCAATCAATGACAGCTACATGTATACACAACAGTTGTAAGTGGCAGATGGAAAGGAAAATATGAGTGCACTTTACCTATCCACATACATACAATGTACAATGTACATGTTGCACAGTTGTCTTGCTATCTACAAATGGCCATTTTATCTTCCGAATCAAAAACAACACTTACTCTTTGGCTTATTGACTCAGGATGCCGGCTCTCCCTCTCTCTCTCCACTGCACACACCAGCTCTCGGCCGTGAAAGGAACGGCTCGACGGGGGAGACAAGAAATCGACCGCTTCTCGTCAGCTAAGGCGTAAAACGAGGCAGTGTTGCGTCTCAATCCACGATCTATAGCAGGAGACGCTGTTTCGGCGATGACGCAACAAGCCTGGGAGGGCTTCTACCAGCTGCACTCTGTAAATTTGAAAATAAAGCATCGAGCTTGTCAATACCAACCGAGACAGTCGAGGATGGGATGAAATGTTTAGAGTAAAGAGGTGGCTCGGGGCATTTCCAGCTAATGCAGCGGAACGTTATTTAAACCACGGCGGAAAAACAGGTAGAGGGGATCGTGAAGGATGATGTGCAGTTCATTGAAAGTTTGTTTTATGGAATATGCCGGGATGGTTTTGTAATCGTGCGGCTCACGTGTGTGTGTTTAGGGAAACGAAGAGAGGGTTAAGAGAGTGGTGCGGGGAGGAGGATAGTATGAGGACCTCTATGTAAATAGACGTGGGAGTAAAAGATGCATAGAAATGATAACAGACTGGAGATAAAGTCAATATTTTTACGTGAGGGAGGGAATCAAGGGTTTTTATGCCAAGGAAAGAGGAGAAAGTGCTAATGCTTTTGTACCTCGGCAAACTACATGTACATATTGTAATCTGATGAGAATACTGAGTAGCGCATTCAGCTTTGTCAAATAGACCTGCTGTCATCTCCAACGCTCTCCCTATCCCATTTCAAGCGTGATTTTACATGTCAAGTACACATATCATGAACGGAAAAATGCTTTTACAAAATATGCTTTTGTACGAAATATTACCATAACATTTTGAAAAGTGATCTGGCGGACAACATGTAAACCAACACTGTGTAAATCTCAAACTTGAATCCTGAAGAATACACATGGAACACATTGGTTATTATTAATCTAATATGCCCTTTACACTATCAACTATAAACTGAATGTGAAAAACCCAAATAAAATATTGATTATCTACAATACCAATACAAATTACAGTGAGTTACATAGGAAAAACAAATAACTAACATAAAATTCATTGACATCATGTTGGAAGCAGAATTTTTTAAAAGGTAAATGTAGTTTAACTTTTGCTACTTTTGTTTTCCTTCTCAATGTTCCCATGATGCAAGGTACAATGTACATACAAACATTATTCAAAATATGATTTAAAAGCATGTTCAAATATAAAATCGTGCAAATGAATTGGATTCAACGTAATTGCATGCTGAAATATTAGTTGATTCAGTAGTGCTCTCACTCGCCTATTCACTATAAAGACTGATGCATGTAAAGAACAGAGCAAAATGTAAATCATATATGCAAAGTTACAAACGCTGATGTAATAAAACTGCGACTGTGACACGTGTATTGTACATTAGAGTGGATAACGCTCTAGGCCTCCCCGAGCTGGCGCAAGGCATTGAGTGCATACAACCTGAGGATGTGCAGGTAGTCTGCAAAAACATACTTTTTGTGCTGTTCATGAAGTGTCATGAAAAAATAAAGCTGGGACAAAGCCTAGCAAGGCTTTCACACAAGTGGATAAACCTCTGCTAATCAAAATAACAATACATGTATTCTTTGAGCAAAGACCAGTGATTTGTTTGTAATATGCTGGTTTATTGACTGAACAATCGCAAATAATACTTTTTCATGGCGAAATTTATGCCAATTATCACCAACTTATGAGAGATACTGCATACAATGTAAGAACTTTGTCAAGTGGATAAAGTGAGATTTAAATTTCATTTCTTCGGGTACATGTACTACACCAGCTATAAGTAATTTGCAAATGGTTCATGCATTGTAAACCTACATTTTATCTGATTCTTGTCTTGTACACATGTTCGAAATAAGGGTGTCTATTTGTGAAGTTGCCTATTCATACTTATTAGGCCTTATCTTTAATAGTTGGGGAAAATATGTGTATAGGCTTTTATACATAGCCACTTGGAATCACATACAACATACAGAGCCCACTGCCAAAATGAAGTCTGAATTTGCAGACAAATAGGATGGTGCAGTTATTCTGAGAGAGCCGGGTTTGGTTACAGGTTTAAGCGCTGGACCGACATCATACGATCCTCAGGTGTCAAATGAGCATTATCATGAATTCAGATTCGTCCGCCCTGCTTTAACGTTCGTCGCTCGATGCACAGCTCCTTCATACACCTTTAGCTGCATTTTATCTACCCATCCATTTTAACGTAACACTCCTACTTCATTTGTTGCTTGGATACATGACCCGCACTTCAAGAAAGGTGGATTTTTTTTAGGAAAGGAGGAAAGAGAGAGAGAGAGTGAGAAAATGTGTTTGTGTTTGTGTGTGTGTGAGTATGTGTGTGTGCATGAGTGAAAGAGAGAGAGCGCCTGACTTCTTCTTCATTTATTTTGACTGCATTAGTTCACTCTAATCATGACAAATTATATTTTAATTTATGACTCATATCCAAAGAGGGTACAGAGTTTGTGAGAAGAACATGCGAGAAAGGGAAAAAAGAGAAAGTGAAAGAGAGAATATCATAAAGATTTTTCAAGGAGGAAAAGAGTAACTGGGTGATAAAGATGTAGAAAGATATCTTAGAAGCTAATTGTTGACCATAAAATGTACAACTTATAAACAATAATGAATTACTCTCCAATTGTGTTTCGAGTGGCTTGTCTAAGATAAACAATATGGTATTATAAAAAAAATACCATGACTTTCAAAAGTAAGCGTATTTACACATCAAATTGCCCCCGCATTTTTACAAAGTGCTTTAATATCTACTGTAGATAGCACCTTACATATTTACATCATGAAAGTAGAGTTAAAGATTTATGCCGACTTTTGGAAAAAGCTAGTAAATGATAATATTCCTGGGAAAATCCATAACAATTATTACAAAAGCAAATCGATTGAGCAATATTTTT
>BQKZ01002246.1:45664-72563 GCA_036244855.1 Temnopleurus reevesii | reverse complement strand
GGTATGTACAAATTTTGTTTCACTGAACAGCCCCCCCCCCCCCCCCCCCCCCCCCCCCCTCTTTTTTTTTTTTTTTTTTTTTTTTTTTTTTTTTTTTTTTTTTTTTTTTTTTGGGGGGGGGGGGGGGGGGGGGGGGGGGGGGGGGGGGGGGGGTAACCATTTCTTTGCTGAATAAAATGATTGTGGCATTTTTTTTTTTATCATCGATTGGTCGTCCAGATTACTTTAATGTGATGTCTTCAGTACATTGCGTTGTACCATTGCCATATCGTACTGGTCATCGAGTGCTTGTGATCAGGATTGGTCACGAATCACGAATGGGAATGGAGGGGTTTCAACATTTCAACCCCCCACATGGTGCATGAAATCTATTGCAAATTGATAGTTTGGGCATTATTGATCGCATTCAATATACATTCGTCGTTCTGCGATCATCTATCAATGATTGTATTGTGGGTGATAAGAAAAAATGTCCCCTGCACGTTTACTATTTTAGCTTGTAATTGATTTCAGTTCTAGTTTGTTCATATTAGTATCAAGTTTATCAAGTACCGTATATAAATTTTTCTCTCTTGTAAAAATGTAATTGTGTATCTGAATGCAATTTCCTTCTTCTCTACGCTCTCTTCCGCTTAAACATTTACCCAAAGATACCGGAAAGAGCTGTTTGCATTATGGAGCTGATTAGTTTCATATTTAAATCAATCTGATGATAGAAGGGAGAGGGTGGAGGTGGCATAGACCGTGTGATATCTAGAGAATGTATTGATGAAAGGGTATACAAATTATTAAGTCATATTATGATCAATTATAATCAAATCATTTCATTTTTCAGTTCTCTTGATAATTCATATATATATACAGACATGTAAATTAAGTCATAATTATGATCTTGTTTCCCGATTTTTATGCCGAATTTTTTGCTTATAATGTAAAGCATTGACGTTTCGATTTCAAAGTTACGAAGTAAAAGCTGCAGAATTGACCTATTGTAGTCTCGTTCATGCGCGCACCGTGGGTGCTATGGGGGCTTACATGAGTCGTATGTTTATGTTCAAGACACAGGAACAATAGATGCATCTTCCTCAAAAGACGTTGATGGGATCGGAGAAGAGTTACCGAAAGCTGGTAAGCTCCTCAACATGACTTATGTCTTAAATATTAGGTCTAAGTATCAAGTCTTAAGTCTTACGTAAGTCTTGTGTTTATATTCAAGACACAGGAACAATAGATGCATCTTCCTCAAAAGACGTTGATGGTGTTGGAGAAGAGTTACCGAAAGCTGGAAAGTTCCTCAACAAGTATCAAGTCTCATTTTTTAAGTCTTACCTATATAAGTCTTATGTTCCTTTGCAAGACACAAAAACATTAGGTGAAACATCCTCAAACGACGTTAGAAGAGTTACCGAAAGCTGGAAAGCTCCTCAACATGACTTAAGTCTCACGTCTTAAGTCTTACCTATATAAGTCTTATGTTACTTTGCAAGACACAGAAACAGTAGATGAAACATCCTCAAACGACGTTAGAAGAGCTACTGAAAGCAGGGAAGCTCCTCAACATGACTTTAGTCTTAAATATTAAGTCTTAAGTCATACGTCTTACGTCTTACCTAAGTCTAAATAAATGTTTATATTCAAGACACAGGAACAATAGATGCATCTTCTTCAGAAGACGTTGATGGTATCGTAGAAGAGTTGCCGAAAGCAGGAAAGCTCCTCAACATGACTTAAGTCTTAAATATTAAGTCTTAAGTTATAAGTCTCAAGTCTTTAGTATCAAGCCTTAAGTTTTACTGAAGTCTTATGTTTATATTCAAGACACAGAAACAATAGATGCATCCTCAAAAGACGTTGATGGTGTTGGAGAAGGGTTACCGAAAGCCTGAAAGTGCTTCAAGATGACTGACCAATCAAAGATCATTGGATCAGTGAAGAGCGAGGAGGATGTACCTGAACGTGCTCCATTACTTACACCACACGGTGTCACCCAAAATGATGGAAACCACAATCAAGGTACATATAAACCCAGGGTGTTATTTGAACACCGACTTCAGTGCTCATATTGGGCANCGGGCACTTAAAGAAGAAACAATTTTTAAATGTTTGATCTTTAAAAACTTTACATAAGCTTTAAGAGATATGCTCATCATGTTCTTATTCACAGATGTTACAATGTACTGTTTTACAAGTATGTGTGTGTCGTGTGTACGCGTGTGTGCGTATGTGCGTAGGTAGTTGGGGGTATGTTGATGTGTGTGTGTTTGTGTGTATGTGTTTGTGTGTCTATGCTCAGCGGGTTTTGTGAGACTTTCTCTGGTTACGAAAAAAAACTGAATGGGTATTAAAATTGTCGATAAGCTCTTACCACTTAGATTTTTGCACCTGTGTGTTTGTGTGTTTGTGTGTGTGTGTGTGTGTGTGGTTTATGTTTCTGTGTAGGTGTGTATTAGGTGATTTGCTGCATGTGTTTTTGTGTGCGTGCATTTACGAGTGTGTTTGAACGTGCTTCTGTCTGTCCAAGGGACACAAGTTATTTTCATTGTTTTCATCTTCACTCAGCCACTTGGCGCAAGTAAGATTTTATACCTTTAGCAAAGTTGTTTCGTGTGCGGTCATGCGTGCAGAAATTCCAATAAAATAGGTACCAAAATATTCTTTGGAGAATATTCTATTAGGATATACTATGAAATTTGGGATTATAATTTTATGTTTTGAACAGGACGGCATCAAAGTTGGGGGACATTTTTTTTTACTCACTCTGTATGTACATGTACTTTACCTATAACAGCTTAGTTCATATATATATACACCATCACACAGTGCGCCCAGAGTGGGAATTTAATATTTTTTTCACATTTCAGATTTCAAAATCCCTTTATAAATTCTAAAACTACAGTAACCAGATAACTCAATGCAAAAAACCAGACCCGAAAATATCAAACGGTTAAATTTTAATGGCGGTTTGAATTCCAGATTTCTGACAAGCATGGTCATGGTCATGGAGTTTGTATCCAAAAAATGAAATGAGGGGATGCGTTCTATGGTACTTTGAAATTGGCAAGTAAACAATCAAATTTGCCAAAATTGAGGAAGTACATATAAAATGGAATCCAAATTTTTGTCAAAACAAATTACCTTTTCATGAAACTAAGCTTTTAAATTACTTAATCTGCATGTATGCACTTTGTTTTAATTCAGGAAAATCATATTGCAATACTCGGGGAAGGGAGAGGGGGTCCTGAGGAGGCCATCCCACCCNCCTCATGGCTCATACAGGACCACTCTTAATTGTTACGAATTTACCCTTTTTACGCTTTTTCATCTGTTTTCTCCTCAGACGATCATGACGATGATAATACAAGAAATAGGAGCCTCTTATCCGATGAAAATGGAACTGGTTGTATTACGACACAACCACAATCTGGCGAGGCTTATAATGTAGATAGCGCAATGAAACCGAGTGGTGGAGACGATCCAGGTATATCATTTTCTTCATTCACGCTCTGTCATCCTCAATTCTTGATTTTTTTGTTATAATTTATTGTATGATTAAACATTTTTGACGATTGTGTTGCTTTAGATTTTTTTTTGTGAAAAACCGAGCTTGATGCTAATGGGAATTTAGCGTGCCTTCCACGACGGCTCGGCACCCCACTCAAAAAGTGTTAATAATAAATAATCAATAGCTCAGCACAAATTTTTTTTTCGATATCAAAAAGCTTTTATTTTGTAGAATTTGTAAGTCATATTTGTCTATGTGAAATAATATCTAATAGGCACTAGAATTAGTTCTAAAATAATTTCATCGGTCGTGTAACAAATAAGTTCGTCTATATAGTGGGATTATTTACTAGTAATTGTTCTCTGTCTACAGCTAACGGTACATCATCACTAAAATTCTATAACTCATGACACGCGAATCATTTATCTCATATTCATAATAATGATAATAATAGTAATAATAATGATAATGATAATACATAACATTCATATAGTGCTTAATCTAAGAGCTATATGTGCATTATTACCCGGCTATGTATTACATGGCTACCATTTCGCTCTTATCACATTCAAGGAATTTCTTCCTATTAGTACCTATTCACCTCACCTGGGTTGAGTGCAGCTGCACAATATGGATAAATATTTTGCTGAAGAAGATTAACATCAAGGGTATTATTCGAACCTCCGGCCCTCGGGTTGATAGGCGAGAGTCGGAATCGCTACGAAGGAATTCCCTTCCCCTTCAAGACTAATCTTCAAGACTAATCTAAAAACTCATATGTTTAACATTGCTTTCTGACATGTCTGAAGACAGACATTCATTTATTCAGTTGTTAAAAGTGTATTTTAGTGCACCATTCGTAATTTCATTATTTAAATCTTTTGCGTTTTTTAATTTTAAATTAATTTTCAGTTTCGAATATTATTTACTAATATCGATTATTTTATTTTTGAGGCCTTTTTAAACGATTAAGTCTTTTTTTATTCCAGCTTTCAACAGTTCAATGGAGCTAGTCATTTTTTCCTGCATTGTTACGGTTAGAAATAATGTCTGATACAATTTATAGCCGAAAGAATGCCAAATAAAAATGGAGATAAAAACGAGCTGACAAGCAATGAAGTATATTTGAAATTTTGTTTTGTAATCATATTTTGTATCTTGATTGGAGAGTAAATCAGAGATTTAGCCCCTAAACCTAAATTTAGACCAAAAATGTGAACAAAATATGAATCCATGCGTTATCATCGATCACGGAATCAATACGAACTAATACTTTAACAGCTTAGTTTATATACATACATCATCAACTATTTAGGTAGCATTTAGAATCTGACAGTTGAGAATTAAAAAAAAAAAAACGTTATACAATCCCTTTAATTTATGCATAAAAACACTTGAGCTTTCTTTTGTCATTCTAAACTATGGCACAATGATTTGTATTTTACAGAAAGATCCTCCATACACTGCTGCATTTGGACCAGTTGGAAATCTGATTCTGATAATGAGACTGCTCCCCCAAGTAGACCCGAACCACCAACGTCGAAATTACTGTATTCACCTTTACCGTCTTCTCGTTTTGGTATGAAATACACTTCAATATTGCAGTTTGTAATCATGTGAATTATGTAATATGTATTTATATATTTATTTAGGTTTTCTTTAAAAGTCAGGGCGGTCTCGTTAAAGCCACACAGCCCTGCCAAAACAAAAAATACTTTTACAAAATAAAGCATGATAAATAACTCAGAAAACATAATACATGTAAATCATATTTTAGAAAATCAATAGGGGAATACAATTGCGGGCAAAAGCATGTAAAATGATACAAACAAAATAACCAAATGAATGAATTGTTAATATAAAGTAAACAGAATAGATAACGTTAAATACTGAGGAAAAAGTATTTTAAATACATCCTTTCTTTAAGGTCATTGATCATCTTATTTCCAGGCAAAAAAGTTTCTTGTTCGGATCAGAAATAGTTGGGTGAGGAGCGTTAAAGCTTCTTTCTTTTTTTTTTCGAAATAGCCGAAAGCATGCACTTGGTCTCAAAAGTAGTGTGATAAATGAAAAAGAAAATCTGAAAGTGAAACCTGTTTAGGCGGGAAATTGTCATTGTATGGACAGTTATTTTTTTAGAATTGTGACAGAAGTGACAGAACCATAATGCTCTTGATACCTAGCCTTGTTTGTATTCATCATCTTCTACACGACCCTTGTCAGGATTCTCTACTGCGTGATGATATAGAGATAGACAAAATGAAACCCCAAATTATTACATTTGCAAGCCTAAATGCAGTTTTGGTGAGGATTAAGAAATTAGTATTTTAAGGGATGTTCATCATGACATATATATCTTATACACATTTTAAGACCAAAGCATATTTTTTCACGAACTGATTCTTTTTTAAAATTTGAATATGACCGTTAAATCATATTTCACGCTCTCTCTTGGTAATAACAGTATTTTGTTTGTTAGCGGGTATGTGCAAGAGTATTTTCGATATTTTAGAAAAGAATGATAAAAAGGTATACATGAAAGTTAAATTCTAAATTTTTTATCAAATTCTTTGCACGGAAAGGTGTCATTTATCAAGAATGTTGAAATTGAAATTGAAATTGATTTATTAAACTTCATTGACATTAAAAAAAAATCAATTTTCTGTTCACATGCCATTTTGAGGAATTACAAGAAACAAGTAAAATAGTCATGCTTGTCATTATATTTCCAACATTTTGGGTGCCAATATGTCATACTTTTACTGACGCATAATATCAGTGACTTTTAACCTTCACAAAAGAATGAAAATATTAAGTCTCGAGGTACACGAGACTGAAAAATTTTGCACATTTTAGGTGTAGCTTTACCAAAACTCATGTATTTCTCACACAATATTTTGTGCAATATGTTTATGATACTCTTTTTCATTTTATTTAGATTTGAAGACAAAATTGGGGGACAAAATATCCACTTTTATTAAAGCTTTACTTGCAGTAACTTGGGTTTTAAAAACGCGACCCCAATGAGAGACTCGAATACTCCTAGAATACACCTATTCTGATATGCAATTAAAACAAAATATTGGAGCACTGATCAGAGGAACAACAATTTTGAATCGCATGAAAATCTCTCGGCAAATTAACAACATGATGAAATCATGTAGGTATTTTGAATATGTATACCGTAATGTTTATAGTAATAAGTTGTATACATAAGTTTATTATTACCCCAAATTTTAATTTCCGCGACAATTTAGCCGGAATATATTGATGGTAGACATACGTTTTCCTTTTTACAAATTTCCACAAACATGACAAATAGGCCGCTTCATATTTTTTCTGCAAAATGCTTATGCCAATTGAATGATTAAGAGAATATATTATTGTAAATTTCAATACAGTACAGTAGTTCAAATTGTAGAGTTCGTTGGATATCATAAAAAGATGCGTACAACATTGTCAGACCAAAAAATTCTTTCAAATTTAGACTTTTATGTGGATGGTAATTTTTTCTATAAATGTAAAAAAACAATAAAATTCATTGGTCAGTATGCAACCGTTACGTCTTTATTGAGTTTTGCAATTTTCCATATCGTTCAAAACTTCATAACTTTTCTTTTTATGTACATATAATTAGTGCTGCTGTTGGAAGAAAATATATGTGATGGGATCCACGCAGTCTTTTTTAAATCAATCTTTTGAAGTAAGTCGATGAAGGTGACATGACAAATTAATAACATTGGGTTATATTTCGTAGCGCTCATATTTTTTTCTAATTTTCTTTAACTATTGTTTCTTTCTCTTCTTATAATCGACGCTTCACTGATAGAGTCGCAAGTTAGCGATGATACATCCGAACCAATCAAAGACGATCCTCCTCATGATGCTGAAATGTCAGCCGCTTGTCCAAGTCATGATGACTCGATTAAGTATCAACCTTCAGGTATTGAATTTCACTTTTTTATCTTCAAAACTAAATATTTTCTTGTCTGAAGAGATCTAGAACTTGTATTTATTCAAAGCATTAGACTAAAAATGAATGGAGCAAGAACCAACCCAAATCAATTTGCGACTGTAACAAACAGCTAGCGTAATTTCTGACGTACGCCACGACCCCATACAATTGACCGAATCTTGTATGCCAAAATTTTTTTTCCTCTATGTAGTGGAGAATCCCACAAATGGATCACAAGGTTCCGTTAATGCATCGAATCCCGAGAATGGAGACTTTCGTACTGATACCATAAAGCTGACCCCTACACCAAGTCCTGATGTATCCATTCAGTCTCAACCGTCAGGTATTTCGATATCCTTGTTTTAATCAATAGTTACTTTTTTGAAGAAATCTAGACACTACATGGTCTAATTAACATTAGAACGGGATCTATGGGTTCCATTCTGTGATGCAAAGTGTGTATCTAAAAATAGTCTTGAAAATGACTCAGCAGATCTCAAGAAGAAAGCCGAAAAATCAGATGAACACGATATTTCGAATAGATCTAATTAAACCGTCGTCAGGTGAAGAATAAATGAGGCCAGATTTTGTGTGGTGGAAATACGATATCAATGATGAGGGTTACGGAACAAATTGCGAACGTTGACCTGTTTTTTTTTTTGCTGATTATTCCGTAGGCGTTTTTCACATTACTAATGTAACAACCCCATTATTATTATTATTATTATTATTATTATTGTTATTATTATTATGATTATTATTATTATTATCATTATTATTATTATTAATTATAATTACTGTTTCTAGTCCACGTTCCCACAAATGGATCACAAGATTCCGTTATTTCGTGTAATCTCACGGATGAAGTCCCTCATACTTATGCCAAAATATCGACCCCTACACCAAGCCCTGATGTGTCCATTCAGAATCAATCTTCAGGTAATTTAATTTTAGTTTATTTTTTGTCGTTTGCCGAATATTTTTCGATAACCCGTCTAACTATATTATAAGAATTATAGCGTGAGTGACAAATTGTGAACATTAATTTGGCTTTTGTTGCTTTTCATGTGTTTTCAATATTACTCATGTGTCTTATTGCTGTTATAGTATCATTATCGTTATCATTGTTATCATCTTTATCCTGTTTATGAATTTCTTTCATTTTATAGTCAATGTTCCCACAAATGGATCACAAGATTCCGTTAATGCATCGAATCTCAAGGATGAAGTTCCTCCTACTGATACCACAAAGTTGACCCCTACACCAAGTCCTGATGTGGCTAGTCAGAATCAGCCTTCAGGTATTGAATATACTTTTTTTTCCTGAAATGCAATATTTTCTGAAGGATTCTACACTCTGCATGATCTAGTTAACATTAGAACGGGATCTCAGCGTTCTATTCTGTGATGCAAAGAGGGTGTAGCTAACAATATTCTTAAAATGACTCAGCAGATCTCTAGAAGAAAGATGAAAACAAACAGGGTATTTCGGATAGATTTAATTAACCCATCATCAGGTGAAGTATAAAATAATGTTGAATATCGATGAGGGCGTCGTGATATATTATAAACGTAAGTTTGGGTTTTGTTGTTGACTATTCGTTTTCGCTATTACTGGTGTAACTATCGTTACTGGAGGCGCCGTAGTGTAGTGCTTCTGACTCTCGCCTTTCAACCAGAGGTCGGAGGTTGGAATCCCACCTATGGCGTCAATTTCCTTCAGCAAGGAATTCATCCACATTGTGCTGCACTCGACCCAGGTGAGGTAAATGGGGATGGCAGGAAGAAATTCCTTGTAATGCGGAGCGCTGTAATGGTTGCCAGCTATAACCGGGTAATAGTGAGTGTAAAGCTTTCAGCGCCATGAGCAACGATAAGGTGGACCCATGCGCTATTCAAGTAGCCACCATTATTATTATTACTATTATTGTTATCACTGTATTGGTATTGTAATTACTACAAATATGTTTACTATTATTATCATTAATTTCTCTTCTTTTTCTAGTCGGTGTTCCCACAAATGGATCCCAAGATTCCGTTAGTGCGTCGAATCCCATGGATGAAGTCTTTCCTCCTGATACCATAAAGTTGACCCCTACAGAAGGTTCTGATGTGTCCATTCAGAATCAACCGACAGGTATTTCAATGTCTAAGTTTTTATTATAAAGAAATCTAGAATCGTCATCGTTTCGATATTGCTGGTGCAACTATCGTTATTGTTTAATTGTTGTTGTTATTGTTATTGTTATTGATGATTATTATCATAATTATTAATTCCTCTCCCTTTTCTAGCCGAGGTTCCCACAAATGAATCACAGGATTTCGCTAATGCATCAAATCCCGAGGATGGAGTCCCTCCTGCTGATACCATAGAGTCGACGAATACAAAAAGTTCTGATGTGTCCATTCAGATTCAACTTTCAGGTAATTTAATTTTGTTCATTTTTTGTCGTTTACTGAATATTATTTGATAACCAGTCTAACTATAATGTAAGCATTATAGCGTGAACACTAATTTGGCTTTTGTTGCTTTTCATGCGTTTTCAATATTACTCACGTGTCTATTGCTTTTATATTGTCATTATTGTTATTATTATCATCATTCGCAATATCTTTCCTCTATGTAGTCGAGGTTTCCACAAATGGTTCACAAGATTCCGTTAGTGAATCGAATCCCAAGGATGAAGTTCCTCCTACTGATACCAAAAAGTCGAGGGCTACATCAAGTCCTGATGCATCCATTCAGAGTCAACCGTCAGGTAGTTAAATTTTATTTCATCGTTTGTTTGTTGTTGTTGTTGCTATTCTGAATTTTTTTCGATATTACAATTATTGCATCTGAATTGTTCATCAGTATCTTTTTAAGTTTTCGATGATATAAATCGGGATTCTTTACTGCTCATGAATGTCGGTTTTTTTTTTTTAAGAATATAAGCAGTATGAAGTCCCGATCGGTAAAATCCATTAAAAAGGCAAATAAATAATCCCAGGTTGCCCGGACACCCCTGCAGCGTTCTTACTCAAACACACAACTAAGGCAGTATATTAAGAGAACAAAAATGCTACAATCGTTTATGCTTTATGTAATTATTGAGAAGTTTATTTAGAAAACGTTCTATACCTCTAAAACAATCGAAATTTTCGATCGGTAAAGTTTTCCCGTTGGACGACCTGAGGGTTACATTTTACAAATCGTTTTGAGATTCATTATTCATCACAGTTAATTGTTGGAGTTTATCCCCTTTAGATGCCAAAGTTTCCTGAATAAAATATCTCTATGAATATTGTAATTTGTTGCATTGTATTCATGTTTCATCTTTTAGACGATCGGAATCAGATTTCCGGGTCACCTGAAGACCTGAATGCTGTAGATTCCACAGAACGCGGGCAAAATGAAAGCCCACCTGATGACGTTTCTACAAATACGACCACACAGGAAGAATCTCATGTTGCTAGGACATCTTTACAGCAGTCCAATGCGGGTAAGCTATTAAATATTATTGGGAACAATATATCAAAGATTACGGTTCAATCAATTCTTTTAAATCTAACGGGGATTCATGAAAAGTTTCTGGAGACAATATATCCTGATCGGTTTGGTTTTCCTGTCGAACAATCCAATAACTGTTGACATAATCTGTTTGCGTCGATGAAGATTGCCCGTCAAGTCTTTATATGAATACCATTTATCTCCTTTTTAGTCAAGGTTTCTTCAAATGGATCACAAGTTACTGGAAATATATCCAAGCCCAATGATGTTGATCCTCCTAATGATCTCACGTGTTCAGTTGCTACGGTATAGAACGTTGTTTAAAAAAAAAGTTTGCACTTCGATAAATGTTGTAAATCCACTGGCTATAACGTCCTAGTGTGAAGGCTCCGTGGCGAATATTGGCTTTGCGATAATGAAAGTGGTCTGCTCTTAAATTACGATGACAATGTACAATGTTCAGGAATTAGATAGAAACAAGATTCATTTTCTGCAAATGCCCCCCAAAAAGACATTTTGTAAGCTTAAATTATATATATTTATTGATTCGCGTACAATTTTACAGTCTGGCCGTTGATCAATTACATCGTCGTAAGTATTCTTTCCTATCAGCTAATATTTCTATAGTATAAAAAGAATAAATTTAAAGAATTAATCTAAAAATTTCACAGGCGTCAATGTGAAAAAGATCAACCATTTTTGCTCATCAGGTAACTCTGGAGAACAAAAAAACACTCCCCAGAACATTAACGTTTTCTGACTCGACCCTTGTGCATATTGGCAGGCGCTCCGGATGCTTTATACATGTCCTAAATTTTGTATGTGTATCTGCACGGAATCCTAGAAAATTATTTTACCTTTAAATTGCACTATGTGATGTTGTGATGTGTTAATCTTCACTAGATATGAAATAACCGAATGTGAAAACCGTAAGAATGTTGTATACAGTGTTTCTTCTTTTAAACGACTGAAATAAGAATTCTCTCGGTCTAATGACATTCATGGGGAGATTCCTTAGATGTATGCAACATGAAAGCCGAAATAATATAATTGTGACAGCGCATCTGCAATGGCAGACTCGCAGGCTACTGAAACATCGCCTCATACAGTATTTCCGTTAAACTTAACCGTACAAATTCCTGGATGCGAATTGCTTATCAATATTCGTATAGCAATTTGCATGGTAAAACTGATCTCAGTACGCGAAAAAATGCCAAAAAATATTTATTCAAATAAATTTAGTGTGAATTTCGCCCAGAAATCATATACGTTCTTGCATACCGATGAAAGTGTTGTGCTAAATTTTGAACATAAGCATGGGATTGTCAACAGAGTGGTCAGGAATTTTTAAACGTCTCTCTTTCCTCTTTAGCTGTTCCTGACAAAGTTCCTGACAATGTTTCACAAGTTACCAATAACCACTCCAAGCTAAACGGAGAAGACGTACATGATGATCTGACAAATTCGGCCACAACATTGAGTTCTGATACACCCACTCAGTCGCCATATTCAGGTATTTGTAATTTGTTTGACTGTCTGGTTTTCTTTTTTCATTTTTAATTCATTTTTTGAGGGGAGGGAGGGGTAGGGTAATGGGGGGGTATTTTTATGAGAACCCCCGAGCCCGAGTCTACATTATAGCTGCATTTATACTTTTTAGTGCATATAATACGATATAAAAGAATTCCGTAAAACTAGGCGGGGCGCCAATTCAATACCCCTTTTGTAATGCTATTCAAATCCATTTTAATGTTGTCACAATTCAATGCATGACATGACATACATATCTATTGTCTCACGACACAATTTTCTTCGAAAGTGTTTTAATTATGTTATATAAATGTGACGGGACAAACTTTGACCATGAGTAGGGGCCTTTGTCGGTGATTGTTCAGGGTTTTTACAAATAATTCATTCTTAGTTCATGGGTAATTCCATGAACTAAGGTGTTATGTCCGTTACGCCAAATTGTGAATTTCTTGACAACTATCCATTGAAATGCATGTAATTTCAATCCGTAGGAAAGAGGTGATATTCGTTATTCACATGTCAAATTTCATGGGATATCATTAAGGCATACAATCGCTTTTAACGCAACGGACGTGAAAAAAAACGATGGAATTGCCTAAATTTATTCTCCTTTCAGTCGAGGTTCCTGACAATGGCTCACAAGTTACCAATGACCCACCTAAGCTAAACAAAGAAAACCCTAGTAATGATGTCACGAATTCGGCGACAACAACAAGTGATAATGCATCTGTCCAGTCGTTACGTTCAGGTATCTAAAACTCACAATTATTATGCTCACAATCACTTTGAATATTGAATACGATAATACATGCTATGGTCTTGAAAGATTAGATATTAAGTTATCATGGTTATTCGTGGTTATATGATATTCAGCTTATTGGAAATGAGATGAGATCGAATGAGAGATCGTCTCAAATGGTCAATTTTTGTAATGTACAGATGTAGGACTTGAAGATGTTCTAACCGTTGTGCAGATCTTCCAAACTTGAAGCCAATTGATCAATTCCATGTTTGTAATATTTAGGTCGTAGGTTAACCGTTCTAGCGATACATACATTGAAACTGACTACATGACAGACATTACAGTGACACTGACTTAGTGATTTAGATTTGTCAAATTTAATTTAAGTTGAACTTACCGAACTTCGGTAACAGTAACACGACAAAGTTTTACTGCACAATCTATTATTGATAAAGGTGATGTGACAGATTTCGAACATCAGTCGGGGTTTTGTTACAGATTTTTTTTAGGATTTTGAAATGTCCCTTCTCCTCACTTAGCCGCAATTCCCTACAATGGCTCACCACCAGTTACCGATAACTCATCCAAGTCAAACAAAGATGGCGCCAGTAATGGTACCACGAATTCGGCTAGAAGACCAAGTTCTGATGCGCCCACTCAGTCGCTACGTTCAGGTATTTGCATTTTGTTCGTTTGATCGTTCTTACGTTCTCTCTTTTTTCTTTTGGGGGTGGATTTTATGGTAACCCGTTTAACTATAGAGCAATCATTATAGTTGCTTTTTTACTATTTCCTAATTTAATTTCGTTGCATGTGTTTGCAAAGTATGCATTTTAGAAAGCAAGGCAATAAACACTTGAGGAATTATTAAATCGCAAGTTGAAAAAGCGAGAGACAGTTTCTAGCAATACAAAAATTGAAATGTGACTATACACCACAGGCATCATTGGCTAAAGGTTTTAAGAGCTTACCTTACAAATATAACGTATGGAAGCTACATAGGTAATAGTTTGATACTCTACCAAAGATGCTGTAATTTCTTTATTTTATGTCTTCCTCGATTTGGTGATTTCGGATAACATATTTTACTGGACACGCTTGTGAACGTGCGGACCCTTTTATGCAGAGTCCTCACCTCTCCTCCCACCCAAAAAGAGGAATGTATATTTCACCTTGCTTACTAATTTCCTTCTTTCTAAGCGCTTATATAGGGACTTTCCCCAAGCGAGTGATAAGCGAGTGTATAAGAAACCGTTTATTATGATTATTATTATTAAATGTAGACACAAAACAAGCTAATACGTCATAGGTCTCATTAAGTCCTATTGGTGATGAATTAATGAAGTACAAACAAATAAAAGGAATTTCGAATAGAGTTTTTCTGCATAAAGGCATGATGAATATGTGTAGTTACAATGTTTTCTGAAGAAACAATTTTTGGTCGTTATTTGCAGAAGAGAGTCACAACCTATCTTCGGAAAATGAAGGTCCAAAACCAGGTTTAAAAGAAGAAGATAATAATAGAGCACACAAGCTACCTGTCGGATGTCAAAATAAATTGGAAGATAACGAACAAACATGCCTGGACGATGAAACCACAAATGAAGAGAAAGAAGGCAAAAGGGGCGGAAACAAAAACGAAATCGCAGAAGATTCCAGCAAAGAAGGGGATCAGAGTTCAAATGGCAGTAAATCAGAAAAGACTGTAAGTCCGAGAAATAATGACAAACCAGCAGAAGGAAAGCGTGAAGAGGATACTAACGAGCCTATGGTTGAAGACAAAGAAGGCGAGGGTCGTAAAGATGTGAAGCAACACATCAGAACACCTCGTCCTGTATCAATCTCCCTCTGCACATCGGCATACGAATTCAACGTGAAAGGCTTAGAGGACTACCTGAAGTCTCTTCAAAAGGCTCATCCTGAACTGATCAAGGAGGTGAAGATCCATCCATTGCCATATAACGATCTTGACCACTACACGTTTTCACCAGAAGACCCGGTGGATGTGATGATCTTGTGTCATTCCATCAACAACAGGAGATTTGCCATCACTGACGTCATGGATGCCCTCTATGACAAATACCTTCCGTATTGTGCCATGGTCTTAGGTAAATACCATATATTTTGATTAGCTACGATTCCAAATATCTTCGTAATCAATAATTAGGGAATAATACATTCATCATGGCAGTGACCTGGAATCGGTCAAATTTCACAACCGACAATAGGCAGCAATATCAAACGATATCTCACAATACCGTCGATATCGATCTGTTGAGGTTTAATAATAATAATAATAATAATAATAATAATAATAATAATAATAATAATAATAATAATAATAATACATAACGTTTATTAATACGGATGTTTCTAAGCGCACAGTATTCTGATTACGAAAAGATTATTAACCGGTTTGGAAGGTGACTTCCGGTTTGGGAACTTAACGCATGTTTATCATTTCGGAAAATTGACGGTTTTTTTCTCTTTCTAACTGCATCAAAGATAACACCTTAGTTTATTAACATGTAATTCAGGAAATATTCAAAATAGAGTGCAAAAAGGTGATTTTCGATGTAAACATGGAACGTCTATGCACAAATGTCCGTAACCAGAAGTGGGTATATCGACTCACGTGACATGGTTGCGATGAAAAACGGCATAGCGCCATCTCCGGTCATTATTTTTCTTTTATTGTTGGTGGTAATAATTAAAGAATAACGGGAAATAATTCATTACACGTTGTAGGAGTTTTCGTAACCCTAATACAACCGATCGCACAGTGTCATAGAAGTTGAAAGTCCACGAAAAAATACGATCATCAATTATATGGAGACCCTTGAATATATCATTGCATTCATTTTTAATACAGGCAAAGAAAAGACGGCGGTAATTGTGCATGATTTCGGTGATATGAGGGAAAGTGTTCAATCTATTCGGATTTCGTCATTCGTATACAACCAACCAACTGCATTCGAGACCACCAGTCTTCAGATTACATGTGGTTACATTGAGAAAGAAGAGCAGGTCCAATCACAGATGACGAGCTCAGACAGAGAAAAACTTTTTGGATTCATCAAGCATGCATCACTCAATACTGAGCAGACGTCACTCAAGAGAACGGCCAGGGAACAATTCTTGGACATGTTTCCTTCAAATAAGATTCTAGGTAATTAGTTTTGTCCAAAAGGAATGTGAATATGCAGATCCTAAATTTTATTGCGTACATATTTTTGTCTGTATTTCTTGATACTACATGGTTCCCGTAACATTTCAATTAACAAGCACCACGATCATTTTATATGAACATACACCATATGATCGAGAGAATGCATGGTTAAAAAGTTAATTGCAGCAGATGTCCTCAAAAAGCTATGAGGTTTCGAAAACGGGATAAGTAATACAATGAACACGATATTAACTATTTCCGACAATAGGTCCGTTAACCGTGTATTCAACTGTGCGGACACAACAATGACAAGCCGGTACTGAATTCAATAGCATTACAAAGGAGCATTGAAATTGCGTTCGACTTAACTTTTCGAAAATACTTTATATCGTGTTAATGATGAAAATTATGCAATTTGAAAATGTTTTTACTTGTATTTGTCAGGGTTCATGTCAAATTCGGCTACCAATACTAGCAGTACTCCCCAGAATGTGATAAAGAAACGTCGAGGTATTGCAGCCCCTCTACCCGAATCTACTGTCCATACCGGCACGAAGGATCACAATGAAGCTTCATCGCATCCTGGAGGCAACATTGACGAGGATAAGAGTAACACTCAAAGAAAAAGGTCCAGAGATGAATCGACTCCATTAAAAGGTAAAACCAGACCGATATTCGTTAGAACATTGTAACAAATGTCATATAACACTGCACAGGCTTATTATACCAATGACTGCAGTAACAGAATGACATCTTATTTGTATTGAGATTTTAAAATGATTAAAACTCCTTTATCATCTAACGTGCAATAACTTTAGTAAAAAAATAGATTTTCACAGTGAAAAGTCATTGTAATTGTATTGCACACCCTGTATTGCAGACTTCTTTGTTTGACATAAGTTTTTCCATCAAGTTCCGTTCATTTAAAGCCCAAGTATAGTTTTGGTAAAGATGAAGAAATGTGAATTTTGGGGATGTTTATCCTGGCATGTAATTCTTATACACATTTTGAGACCATAGCATATTTTTTTTTACTGATTCTTTTGAAATTTTTTACAATCATATTTAGCGCCCTCTCTTTTTTGCTTGTTATCGGGCATTTACATACAAAATTATTTCCGAGATTTGACAATAGAATGATATAGAGATATAGACAACAATTAAATTCTGAAATTGTCATCCAATTCTGAGCATGGGAATTTGTCCTTTATCAAGAAAGGGAATATTGAATTAGTGTGGTGAAGCACACCATTTTGCAAGTACCTGGTCACATAGACGCATATAAGCAACATGATTCAAGACGATTCTTTGTATAATTAAGTTCTTTGAGATCGGGGGGGGGGTGTTTCATCAAGATTTGTCGCAGCGACAAGGAACCATTTTCCGACAGTTCCCATAGCAACTGTCAGCGATAGTGCTTTTCATCCAATCACAATCAAGGAATTTGTCAGCGCTGACTAATTGTCTCTGCGACAAATCTTGATAAAACACCCCCCTGATTTCGCGTCCCTCTCGGGGGCAGTTGATACGCTTTATCGAGATTCTATTGGATAGAAAGCTGCGTTTAATCGTCGTGCTTACAAGCTTCTATGTGACTAGAGCTTGACTCGACTGCTCTGTGTAAGGTTGCTGTATAGCAGCAGTCGCGGTAGGTTCCTGTCAAGGTTCTGTACCCCGTAGAGCGGCAGTGCTTCTCATCGGCATCGAACTATCTCTAACTCACAGCTTGTTACCATGACGAGAATAAGTGGTGTCTTATTGTTCGTCTTCATTTTGTTCTTCGATATCTACGTCGAAGGGGGGGGGGCAGAGTCGATGGCCTTTGCAAAGGGCTACAGTGGAGGAAGAGGGCCAAACCCGCGCTGAATTTCCATCACCCAAAATGGTAGACATATAAGGGCGATTCCAGCTGTGTTGTGTCCGTTACGCGAACAGCGAGTGCATGTATTGATTGAATTCCTTCAAATTTATAATGATTGCCACAGATACTACCTGTTTTCATACATATATTATAGAATTTCAAGAAATTTCAATGGATAGCTTTCAAGACATTCTCCTTTTCTTGAGGTCACAGACATGACACTTTATTGTAAACTCTTTAGAAAGGTACGTCTACATGGTCTAGGCGAACTCAGTTTGGGATTCGAGTTTTGGCCACATCATACACAAAGACATCGGAAGATGGAATTAATTCCAACTGTCCTTTGCATTGAATAGTAAAGTGACAAAGAAACGACGTTAGCGCTGCTGCATTTATGTGAGAAGACACCTGTGATATTTATTTCATGTATGTCTCGCCCTTCGATTCACATATGCCACCACCTTTTCTCCATTTTTCCTTTCCAATATAGCACCCATGACAGGTACCCTTAATCCTATACTTACACTACCTAACCACTGGAAACCCATACCTATTTGGGCTTGATTAAGTTATTTTTCATATCTGTATTATTTGTCTCTTTGAAGTTTCAAAACCCGCTCATCAAACACGGAATGTTGTGCAAGTGAAGAAGAACGAAATAGGTAATGTCCCGTCGTCAGCGGAATCGTCAAAGCGCCCAAGGACCTCATCTCCAGGCCTACGGTCAATCTCAGTTTCCGTCTGTTCGTCTGCATACGAATCCAACGTAGAGGGACTGATCTCCTGGCTCAACGACCTAATGGCCAAGGAACCAAACATGATTTCTAATGTCCGGTTCCGGTCTTTACCTTACAACGACATCGATTCCTTCAAGTTCGACCCAGCGGACCCTGTTGATGTGATGGTGCTCTGCCATTCGACACATAATCGGGGATTCTCCATTACGAATGTTATGAATGCGTTATACGAAAAGTATCTGCAATACTGCCATGACGTAATTGGTGAGTCAGTTTCTTTGGTGAAATAATTCTGAAATATAAACATGATAGCAGCTCTCCAGTCAAGACGTTAACACTGAAAGATGGCCGGTGATTATCATGGTTTATCCTAGATAGTATATACACTATGGAAAATGTCTTAAGCGAAAGCCCTTTCTAGACCTTTTTTTGTCAGGTCCTGATTATTAAAACCAACTATTCATAGCAAAATAAAGTTTCTCGGTTTAATAACAATATCTTAATCACGGTTCGTCAGTCTCCAATTGACCCGATTATAAATATGTATTATCATGATCATATACTTGAAACTTGAAATAATTGCAACAAATGTTTTTTATACGTCTCATGTCTAACTGATAACAACTTTAAAATGTCGTGGTATAAAATTGAATGTATTTTGAACTTAATACCAAAGTGCTGTAAAACCAGCATCAGTACTAGAATAGTTTGTTCCACTGCAATAAGGATAAATTCACTATTTTATTTAGGTTCTTAATTTTATTCTTACCTACATAACTGGAGACAGATGAAGATTAAAAACGCGTTAATTCAACAGACTCGCTTTTCTGCTGTATATTCAAATATGGATTTATCTCAAACCTCTTTTCAAATCAATTCTACAGGAAAGAAGAAGTTAGCTGTGATTGTACATGACTTTGCAGATTGGAAGCCAGAAATGGTTGGAATCAAGATGGACTCCTTCAACACAATGCAACCTAAGACCTTTGAGCTTGTTGATACAGTGATGGTCTGTGGAAGTCTCACTAACCAAGGGGCTTTAGGCATGAGGGAATGCGATAAGGAGCGTCTCCTTTCCTTCTTCAAGGCGGCAAGATATCAACTAAAAGAAAACAATGAGCCCCAGCCGACATCATACCTTGGACGTTTTTCCAAGTGGTTTTAAAAGTAAAGAATTATGTTACGTTATGTATTCCACGTGTACATACTTTGGCAGAATTGCACCCCAACACCAGTGAACATACCCTCCACTTAATATACTAATTCATCAATTGATTGAAATTGATGCACGTTTCTTGCTAACAAAGGCAGTTATGTGGACTTTTACTATTTGGAATCCACTTTGCATGAATTTCTTCTTTCGTTTTGCCAAGAACAACCTACGTGTGTTAGAGATATGCATACAATTTCCGTCAATTATTGAACTCGCGGGTGTTTCACCAAATTGTTCTTAAAGGGAAACCACACATGCTCTCATTGAATGAAGAAGAATTAGATGAACAAACCCTAAAAATTTGAGCAAAATTGGACAACCTGTTTAAAACTTATGGATTTTCAAAGTCATAGAGATATGACGATCCCTACCGCTCATGGGGATCCGTGCGATCGGCAAATTCGACAGAATCTGTGACGTCATGTCGGACAACTCCTCATTCACTCTGTATACAAAATTTCACATTTTCTCCCTTTTTTCGGAACATTCAACAAAATACAATTTTTTTGTGGGGGTATTGCATTTCTGTATTGATCCTGCATGTATTTTTAGAAGAATGATGTTGCAACCTTACTCTGAATTTTGCAGTAATCCATTTTTTTTAAATTCTATGTAGAAAGTGAATGAGAAGTTGTCCGACATAAAGTCACAGATTCAGTCAGTGTTGCCGATCGCACGGATCCCCATGAGCGGCAGTGATCGTCAAATCTCGGTGAATTTGAAGATTCATAACTTTTGAACGGGTTGTCGGATTTTGCTCAAATTTGTTTGTCTGACTTTTCTTCATTCAATGAGAGCACATAATTCCAGAGGTTAGTTCTTGAGAAAGACTGGACTACGTTAATGAGTGCACTATACGTAAGATTCTCGATCATTCAGCGCGAGAACTGATACCAGTCATGCGGAAACTCGTTCTTAAAGTCTTTCGTCACTTGGTGAAAAGGAAGACTTTACACACGACTTTAAGATCGACTGGTATCTCTTATCTTGTACGTAATAATTCATAATAGTACGCGCATTCAGCGGAAGAATTGATACCAGTCGATCTTAAAGTCGTGCGTAACTTTATGAACGATTTGGTGAAACACCTCCCAGGTCTATTGGTCAGTTTGTCATGTTGGTGGTTATAGTTGCCATGCATAGCTGTAACATATGAAATGCTGATTTGCCCAGCCGACAAGCACGGGGAGCGTAATTTATTTTCAGCAATGATGAAAAAATACGTTATGCTTTGAAATATAATCCCAGTGGAATTAATACACACAGCGTTTCATTTTTGAACTAACGTCTTTATGTACATGTATTCAGGCATCTATGTGTGCGTATAAGTAAATTCTTTCCGCGACTTCGGTGACGTTATTGGATTAATACTGAAATGTATATTATGCCTTATATCTCGTCCATATGAAAATTAATTTATTGTCTGAGTGTTAAATTGATGTAAATGAATATGATTAATCGTCTCCAGTTATCCATAATTGGGTTGTGCGCGCTGTTGCTTTGTGGAATGATGTATTTCTGGTTGCTGCTTGAGGGACCAACATGACCAAGGTACGGGGGTCTGAGTCACCGACCCTCCGGTTAAATAATGATAATAATAATAATAATAATGATAATGATAATAATAATGATAATAATAATAATAATAATAATAATTATAGGTCCATTTATATAGCGCAATCATTATATGCATATATTCCACTGCGCTTGATGCGAGGTACCATAATATTATTACCATGGGTATAGGTGTCGAGCAAGCCACTTATTCGCTCAAGCATTCCAAGGAATACATTCCTGTCAGATACCCATTTCCACCTGAGTTGAGTGCAGCAAATCGTGGATAAATTTCTTGCCGAAGGAAATTAATGCCTTGGTTGGGATTCGAACCGGCGACCTTCTGGTTGAAAGGCGAGAGTTAGAACCACTACCTCCGACGGACGCTTCCATGGGGTTGTGGTTCGGGCCCTGCCTGGGTGCCAAGTTGTTTTTTTTTTTCGTTTCACAGGTCCCAACCGCTTCTGTCGTACAACACTGAAGTGGATGGCTCTGTTGTGATTTGTTGTAGGACTTTGACTGGTTGAAAATGTTATAACTATGTGAAACGTGAAACATTGTTATATTAATTATGATAGCAAAGTATAAATAATGTTGAAAATGGAAAGACATTTTTAAATTTTGTTAATATTTTGAAACTCCAAAATATCTGCAAAGAGGAAAGGGAAAAGAAGTCGCATCTATGAATATTTATGCACTATATACATGATTGGCAACTGGTCAGTTGGTACGAGCATTTCTGTAAGTATTTCATCTAGTACACAAGCTTTGGCCATCATTTGGTATATTTTCAATCCTATTTTTCTTGGGTAAAACTGCACATTTTCACTTTCACAGACAATGAAGGAATATGGTGATTATTTCAGATTGGATAGGTCTGGTCAGCAAACTTAATTGTAATTTTTCATCTGTGAATGGACTACAAGTGGTTTGTATTTTCACAAAATGACGGGAGAGAAAGGGTATTGTTGCATGACTACAAATAAATCCCGACATAGTGCCAATTCAACGGGTATCCTATCGAATAACTTGTATCTATAGAAGGACACGTTTCAATGGATTTATAACGCATTTCGTGTAACAATACACTTTGGCTCCCGTTACTTCATGATAACACGGACGAAGTCATGGGTTCAAAACTTGTTTGAACAGTAGAGGTGCAACATTACACCTTCTTCGTTGAATGTAATATTTTACCAAGTATATTATAACAAAATACGGGGCAGCTTTGGGGTTCGAATACAAGCGAGTCACTTTACCGACTAAGCAAACTGCTTATTTCGACCGATTGACGAATTTATACAAAATTAAACATTACAGAATCCGTATCCGTTAAAAGTGACGGTGTCCCAAAGTGAAAATTTGTAGGAGTATCCACTTGAGTCTATCAAAGGATACGATTTCCTAACATCAATCGTTCGATAAGCACATAAAAATAGAAATATGTAGCTTATTCGTTCGATCTTTAACATGTTTAAGCTTAGAGTATATAACAATATTTTATGATGCGATTTTCAACCCCACAACTGCCGCATTTTTAAGATACTTTTGGATATTGCACTTTTTAAGTTTAGTATTGCACCTTTACGAAATGTTTCAAATTTGTAGCTATACTTTGAGAGAAAAGTGCATTGCGCATAATTACAAGCTGACATTTGTTTTAACCAGTACTGTGACAAAATCATTATACATGTAGTACTTGTCATTGGTACTTTGGCTTAAATCTCCAGAGTTTAAGACTTTGATTTAATTCATACTCCTCTGAAACTCAATTTTCTTGTTCCAAAGCAAAGGAAACACGTTACAAACTATTTCCGTAAAGTGGATAATGGGACTATAGAACCGTACTGTGCGGACACAACAATCACAAGGCGGTTCAGATTTGAATAGCATTTCAAAGGAGCATTGAAATGGTGTCCGACATCATTGTACGGAAAAANGAAGGTGATGTGACTAATTTTGAACATCAGTCGGGGTTTTGTTACAGATTTGTTTTATGATTTTGAAATGTCCCTTCTCCTCACTTAGCCGCAATTCCCTACAATGGCTCACCACCAGTTACCGATAACTCATCCAAGTCAAACAAAGATGGCGCCAGTAATGGTACCACGAATTCGGCTAGAAGACCAAGTTCTGATGCGCCCACTCAGTCGCTACGTTCAGGTATTTGCATTTTGTTCGTTTGATCGTTCTTACGTTCTCTCTTTTTTCTTTTGGGGGTGGATTTTATGGTAACCCGTTTAACTATAGAGCAATCATTATAGTTGCTTTTTTACTATTTCCTAATTTAATTTCGTTGCATGTGTTTGCAAAGTATGCATTTTAGAAAGCAAGGCAATAAACACTTGAGGAATTATTAAATCGCAAGTTGAAAAAGCGAGAGACAGTTTCTAGCAATACAAAAATTGAAATGTGACTATACACCACAGGCATCATTGGCTAAAGGTTTTAAGAGCTTACCTTACAAATATAACGTATGGAAGCTACATAGGTAATAGTTTGATACTCTACCAAAGATGCTGTAATTTCTTTATTTTATGTCTTCCTCGATTTGGTGATTTCGGATAACATATTTTACTGGACACGCTTGTGAACGTGCGGACCCTTTTATGCAGAGTCCTCACCTCTCCTCCCACCCAAAAAGAGGAATGTATATTTCACCTTGCTTACTAATTTCCTTCTTTCTAAGCGCTTATATAGGGACTTTCCCCAAGCGAGTGATAAGCGAGTGTATAAGAAACCGTTTATTATGATTATTATTATTAAATGTAGACACAAAACAAGCTAATACGTCATAGGTCTCATTAAGTCCTATTGGTGATGAATTAATGAAGTACAAACAAATAAAAGGAATTTCGAATAGAGTTTTTCTGCATAAAGGCATGATGAATATGTGTAGTTACAATGTTTTCTGAAGAAACAATTTTTGGTCGTTATTTGCAGAAGAGAGTCACAACCTATCTTCGGAAAATGAAGGTCCAAAACCAGGTTTAAAAGAAGAAGATAATAATAGAGCACACAAGCTACCTGTCGGATGTCAAAATAAATTGGAAGATAACGAACAAACATGCCTGGACGATGAAACCACAAATGAAGAGAAAGAAGGCAAAAGGGGCGGAAACAAAAACGAAATCGCAGAAGATTCCAGCAAAGAAGGGGATCAGAGTTCAAATGGCAGTAAATCAGAAAAGACTGTAAGTCCGAGAAATAATGACAAACCAGCAGAAGGAAAGCGTGAAGAGGATACTAACGAGCCTATGGTTGAAGACAAAGAAGGCGAGGGTCGTAAAGATGTGAAGCAACACATCAGAACACCTCGTCCTGTATCAATCTCCCTCTGCACATCGGCATACGAATTCAACGTGAAAGGCTTAGAGGACTACCTGAAGTCTCTTCAAAAGGCTCATCCTGAACTGATCAAGGAGGTGAAGATCCATCCATTGCCATATAACGATCTTGACCACTACACGTTTTCACCAGAAGACCCGGTGGATGTGATGATCTTGTGTCATTCCATCAACAACAGGAGATTTGCCATCACTGACGTCATGGATGCCCTCTATGACAAATACCTTCCGTATTGTGCCATGGTCTTAGGTAAATACCATATATTTTGATTAGCTACGATTCCAAATATCTCCGTAATCAATAATTAGGGAATAATACATTCATCATGGCAGTGACCTGGAATCGGTCAAATTTCACAACCGACAATAGGCAGCAATATCAAACGATATCTCACAATACCGTCGATATCGATCTGTTGAGGTTTAATAATAATAATAATAATAATAATAATAATAATAATAATAATAATAATAATAATAATAATAATACATAACGTTTATTAATACGGATGTTTCTAAGCGCACAGTATTCTGATTACGAAAAGATTATTAACCGGTTTGGAAGGTGACTTCCGGTTTGGGAACTTAACGCATGTTTATCATTTCGGAAAATTGACGGTTTTTTTCTCTTTCTAACTGCATCAAAGATAACACCTTAGTTTATTAACATGTAATTCAGGAAATATTCAAAATAGAGTGCAAAAAGGTGATTTTCGATGTAAACATGGAACGTCTATGCACAAATGTCCGTAACCAGAAGTGGGTATATCGACTCACGTGACATGGTTGCGATGAAAAACGGCATAGCGCCATCTCCGGTCATTATTTTTCTTTTATTGTTGGTGGTAATAATTAAAGAATAACGGGAAATAATTCATTACACGTTGTAGGAGTTTTCGTAACCCTAATACAACCGATCGCACAGTGTCATAGAAGTTGAAAGTCCACGAAAAAATACGATCATCAATTATATGGAGACCCTTGAATATATCATTGCATTCATTTTTAATACAGGCAAAGAAAAGACGGCGGTAATTGTGCATGATTTCGGTGATATGAGGGAAAGTGTTCAATCTATTCGGATTTCGTCATTCGTATACAACCAACCAACTGCATTCGAGACCACCAGTCTTCAGATTACATGTGGTTACATTGAGAAAGAAGAGCAGGTCCAATCACAGATGACGAGCTCAGACAGAGAAAAACTTTTTGGATTCATCAAGCATGCATCACTCAATACTGAGCAGACGTCACTCAAGAGAACGGCCAGGGAACAATTCTTGGACATGTTTCCTTCAAATAAGATTCTAGGTAATTAGTTTTGTCCAAAAGGAATGTGAATATGCAGATCCTAAATTTTATTGTGTGCATATTTTTGTCTGTATTTCTTGATACTACATGGTTCCCGTATCATTCAATTAACAAGCACTACGATCATTTTATATGAACATACACCATATGATCGAGAGAATGCATGGTTAAAAAGTTAATTGCAGCAGATGTCCTCAAAAAGCTATGAAGTTCTGAAAACGGGATAAGTAATACAATGATGAAAAGTATGCAATTTGAAAAAGTTATACTGATTTTACTTGTATTTGTCAGGGTTCATGTCAAATTCGGCTACCAATACTAGCAGTACTCCCCAGAATGTGATAAAGAAACGTCGAGGTATTGCAGCCCCTCTACCCGAATCTACTGTCCATACCGGCACGAAGGATCACAATGAAGCTTCATCGCATCCTGGAGGCAACACTGACGAGGATAAGAGTAACACTCAAAGAAAAAGGTCCAGAGATGAA
>BQKZ01002246.1:0-16021 GCA_036244855.1 Temnopleurus reevesii | reverse complement strand
TCGAGATCATGAAGAGATGCAATCTTTTCGTCCATGATTTGACGCAGACGGGCTTCACGACGGTCAAAGTCGTCGCTGATCTTTTGGCACTGTCGTTCCATTGCAGCAGCAACTGCCTTCTGTACCACAGAGTCGATTAGGCTTAGGCCTATTTGGGTTGTAGTTAGGGGTTTTCCGGCTCGAAGTGAGTCTAGTGTGACTGGGCCTTTGCCCGTCACTGGTGTGACCGGCATTGCTGAACTCGAAGAAGCTCTTGGGCGGAGATTGTGTTTTTTATCCTTGAATGACATGATCAGTGTTCGTGGAAGTAACTAAAGAAGTTACATAATAACAATAGCAACGATTTACCACGACGAAGAGTGCAGTAGACCGTTCTAGAATAAAGCGCTCGGAGAGGTTCAAAGACAGCAACAAGACTCAGAAATGTTCGGATGGGACTGCTATTGCAAATAGTATCTCAAATTCCAGGTGGCAGCACTTCAGGAAATATTAAAAATATAACGATAATATATATATATGGCCAGATTTAACTTACTCCTTGGTGGTTCGGTGGCGCGTGATTAAAACTCAATTCATTTCAAGGTCACATTTACACGAAACAAGAAACACAGAAAAATGGATTAAATTGAAACTTTGAGAGAGAATGGATGTAGACTAGAATGGTTATATATTAATGGATGGTCGGGCTATTAAAGAAAGATAAATAGATATATGAATAGGCTAAATAAATAGATTGTCAAAGGGCGAGTCTCTGTTATAATCATGATGCTGTTTCCATCAACCAAACATGGTGTCTTTCACCAAGGTCTTCATCAGTCCATCAATTTTCTATTATACATGTATTTTTTCAGCAGTTTCAGATCTTACAATATAAATGGAGCATGCATGGTAACACATTGCACGCATACAAACTTACATATGAAAGAGCCAATTGTGTAGAATATGCCGATTGTAACTCCGAAATGAGCAGAATCAAGAGGAATTTCTTTGGAGATGTCGTCCAGAAGAACACCCATTGCTTTGGTGAGGCCAATCTTGGAACCATTATCCATGAAAAGCAGTAAGACAACCTGGAAACAAGGAGATTGGAAAATGCTGAACCATTTGCGAGTCATGTTGCCGTTTCATACAAAAATCGTACTAATTTATAGCACGCCTGAATGGAAACTGCCAATATTTTTTACCCTTTTCCAAAAAAACTCACCCAAATATACAATAGCATATCTTTTCTATTTACTCAATGATCATGCGTTCAATAAATATATTGAGCAGTACTCCGCTTCACAAACGAAGCAGAAATAGCATTGGAATAGTCATAAAAATGATTTTAAAACACAGTTTTCATGAAATCTACATGCCAATGTAGTACTATAACGTCCTTAGAGGAGAAGTTATTTAAAAAAAACCCTCTTCCCATATGACTACATTTTCACATTTCAAGTTTGAATGTGGACAAAATCTTAGTTTCAACACAGCACCGTCAATGCTTCTTTTATCACAATGACAACATGTTTGCCATTGTTACCAGATTAAGGAATATCTCACAAGCTTCCAGTGGTATAGGATATATGTATGGGTATATAATTTGTGTACATGACTAGTTAAAATGAGCCAAACAAATACTCATCTTCCAACAAAATTTTTGAGAGGGGCACCATACTTTTCGAACTGATGACCTTTTTTTATTTATTTTGTTTTTGGTTGTCAGCCCCGGCAATTTTAGTATTTGTATTCTTAATTTCATGAAATTATGATGATTCTAACAAATCTGAAAAATAAAGATTATAGGGTTTGCCAAATATCCCACTATATTGCGTGTTTAGAATGTGTTTAAGCAACGATTAAAAACGTTTTATTTCGCGCATCACAGATTGAATAAAAGTCACTGGATGTAATTAGTTTGCTAAATAAAAAAAAAATTAGACGGATCGACATAAATTATTCTTTATCAATGGCAAGTATGCCTTGGAGAAACAGACAAGTTCTTTAATCGCAAAATTAGCCATAACAGGATAGCAGGGACCATTTCCTGCAATTGGCCCCAGAATTCATGTACATAGATCCGCCTGGATGAGACTGATGAACAGGTCATAAAGCCCAAACTCACAAAACTACCGAAACGAATCCATTAACATTTGAATAGAATCCTGTGTGCGAGAGGCACTCAGTGTGAAGTTCATATAGGACATATTATTTGAATAGGCTTTCTATTTCAAAAGAAAAGATAGCCGATTTCAAGAGTACATGGGCGATGGACCTATCCCAATAGACGGGTTTACTGCACATTTTTATGCATACCTCTAACATAAAGGTTGCTCTTGACAACCCGAAAGCTTGCCCGAGGCTTGCCCGACATAGCAACAAGTAATGTATGCAAACTGGAATCCAAGTATTGTAGTCTTATTGGTATCAACCGGCCTATGGAATACCACGTAACTACGTTAAACGCACATAAATTTGAATATATAAGTTAACCCGCCTATTAGGTTTCTCGGTTATGGTACTACTAGTCGAGGAGAATCCCAGCAGGAGCATGACAATTCCTGATAACGCTCGTTTTCATGTTGATTATGACAGTATAGGTGGTACTGTATCAAATCCGGTGTGTACCACTAAAACACCCTTAAATATTTAGGTTTTTTTTATTCTACGGAAGCACTTTAAATGGACATACGTACTACAAGCTCTTTCGCCGCAACAGTTACCATCATTTTACACGATTTAAAGTTTCAATTGGTGAGCTACCAAATGCATATGTTCTTGTCCACTTTCATGTTCTTTGTATGATTAAATCACAAAAATTGAAACCAATTCCTGTATGACTTTGTGACCAACGAGTGTCATTTTTAGGACTCATACTTTTTCAATATGCACGAATGACGGAAAACGAAAAATAAGAATGTCATATTTTTATGAATTCTGAATGCCATACCTTCCAACACCCCACCCCCCCCCCCTCCCCCCAGCAAGCTTGAGATATTTCAATATGATATGAAGTATATTAAGGGTCATGCTTTTAGATAAAACTAGCCATAATCCAACTAGAGAAGAAAAATTGTCCAAATGAATTATGTTTTATACCCAATTAAAAACTCATTTAAGGTGAAAAGTACATCCTATTATTTTGATACTGATTTCCACGTGTCGATTAATTAAGTGACCGCGGCACATAACTTGTCAAAATGATGTGCTGAATGTATAAACGGTCACTCTATGCTTGTGAGAATTTTGCTGGAAAAATGGGGTTACCATAGCCACCTAGCTATCCGAGTCGCTCACCGTGTGTACATGGTTCGTATGATGCGGATATTTTTAAGGCTCTATGATCGAGGGATTATGAATTCCTTGATATGATATTATTCCAATGAATTAATATGTCTATTTTGTTATGAGGTTTAACGGGCATTTCCTATTGTGCCTGGTACCACATGACCATGAAATTACCAAGTGAACTTCGAACACGATATAAACTATTTTCGAATAATAAAGTCGGTCGAATGAGAATAGATCCGTTCGGAGTGAATAGAACTGTGCGGACACAACAATGACAAACCGGTTACGATTTCAATAGCATTACAAAGAACCATTAAAATGGTGTTCGACTTTATTTTTCGAAAATAATATATAATTCATGTTAAAATACATGTACATATCTCTTGGATCACTGGTGTTCATATTGCTCTCAGTTTGAAGATATACTCTGGAGGATAACAAAACTGACGTTTCCGTTTTTCATCAAATAGCGAAAAATATGGCGGTCCTAAAGTGCACNACCACAGTACTTTTTCAAAATGCACGAGTGCCGAATGCCTAAAAATAAAAAATTCATATTTTTTTATGAATTCTGAATACTATGCCTTCCAACAACCCCCCCCCCCCCTCCCCAGCAAGCTGAATATTTGTCAACAATATGAAGTATATTGAGTACTATATAATATGCCTTTTAGATATAGCCATAATCAAACGAGGGAAGAAAAATAGCAAATCGTCCAAATTAACTATACTTTATACCAAATCAAAAACTCATCTAAGATGAAAAGTGCATCCTATTATTCAAATAATTCCCACATGTTGATTAATCAAATGACCGCGCGGTACATCTTTTCCAAATGAGGGGCTAAAGGGGGTGTATTCTAATATCTAATGTATAAACGGTTATTATGTCTATGGGAATTTTGCTGGAAAAATTGGGTTTGCAGCCGCTTTGCCATCCGAGTTGCTCACTGTTATACATGGATCGTATGATGGGAGCATTTTTTAAGGTTAATATTATGATCAAGGAATCATGAATTCCTTGATATTATATTATTCCAATTAATTAATATGTCAATTTTGTTATGAGATTTAACGAGCATTTCCTAGTATTGTGTCTGGCACCACATGGCGTTGAAATTATCAAATGAAGAACACATAACCATGATAACATACAGGTATGCGAGTATTATCAAATGACTGCTTATATAAAATGTTCACATTAAACGAGTCGGTGAATATACATGTTGTTGAATATACAAGTATGGTGTTTATGTTATGATATAAGTATATATGTTATTTTCTTCTTCAGTTAGATAATATAAATGGCTGCTATTAAAACATAAAATGTGACTCGGGATTTGCACCATGTTAGAATGCATTTACATTTCTCTTGGATCACTGGTGTTCATATTGCTCTCAATTTGAGGATATACTCTGGAGGATAACAAAAATGACGTTTCCGTTTTTCATCAAATAGCGAAAAATATGGCGGTCCTAAAGTGCACCCTTGCGTCATAAAATGAGCCCAAATAATTATATCTATTTTCGCAATTTAATCATAAATGTGAAGGCATATTTCCTCCTGTAGAATAGCTCACCAAATGAAGAAAATGAGGCTTTAAATCGTGAAAAGGGCCGGTATCTGTTGTGGCGAAAGAGCTTATGCAATAATTCCTTCCGCAATGGTTCCCAGGACGTTGCACCAAGTATATGAACAACAACAATAATGATTACAGAAAAACAGCGTCACACAGGGATATTTCTGCATTTTTGTTCAAAAATGGTCAAGTCTCCGCGGCTTTATCAGCAATTGCACCATCTTCTCCTGTATCCAGTTTTTGGTACACAAATATACTAGGAGCTCGTGGGGCTTGCTAAATGCAAGGAGAGAGTATCATATAAACATTGAAATCAACTGGTAGAATTGAATACGGGATAGTTGCCCAGGGAGTTGCATTAGTAAAAGCTTATTAGGGCGTATGGTGTCCGCCGGAAGACTTCAAATGGGTAGTTGTTTGGGGTCAGGTTTGATCAGGAGCGGGAGTCCCACTGGGGTCAGGTAGGGAAAGATAACTTTTAGCAGACATTCCCATTTTTATTTGTCGGCTCAAAGAGTCAAGCTTCACGTGCATGTTAGGCACTTGATTTTCCTTTCACGTTTGCATCATTTGGGACACACATCGTGAATTGGCATTGGACAAATTCCGAAAAAAAAATCATTATGATTTTACCACGGATATCCTCGATATTTAGAGTAGCTAAGGAGTGTTACAGTAAGTAAAGTGGAATCTGAAGTCCCACTTTTTAATTGTTTTATATTGTTTAGAATTAATGCTCTTATGACTATGCATTTCATTAAAAAAGTAGTGTTGGGTTACCCGGGTTTCTCCACCACCACACTCGCTGAATTGAAGCGGCTTGCTCTGTTGGCCGGGGGCGCGGCGCGGCGCAAACCCATGGCATGCCAAGCAAGAGCCCACTGTCTGATCTCAGTGGGAGGAATATCCATTTTGGAAGCTCCATTTCGCTCATTAACTTCATCTGCCACATTAATATTTGGTGAACACGCAGCTCACACTTGAAATTGAATTGTTATTTTTGGCAGACCGTCCCTGGCCTGAGTTTACTTTGGGCTGTTTGGCCTTTTTTTGCCACATATTTTCTGAGCTGCATGTGTAGGTCCAGAAATAGTCCGAAGGCTCTAGACTCAATTGTGGGGTCTGTTTGTTTTTTTAGATTTTGTCTTTCTCTTGGCCGCCCCCAATAAATATAAAGTCTGGAACCCCCTGAGCAGCGCTAAATAAATGTAGGCGAAGGAAAGTCAATGGAGAAGACGTTGATGCCTGATCGTAAAAATATAGGCGCCAAAAAATGATGACAACACGTTCCAAAAATTTGCGCTAGTATAATCGCCGAGAATCAGAGTGTAGCCACGATTTACNCACTCGCTGAATTGAAGCGGCTTGCTCTGTTGGCCGGGGGCGCGGCGCGGCGCAAACCCATGGCATGCCAAGCAAGAGCCCACTGTCTGATCTCAGTGGGAGGAATATCCATTTTGGAAGCTCCATTTCGCTCATTAACTTCATCTGCCACATTAATATTTGGTGAACACGCAGCTCACACTTGAAATTGAATTGTTATTTTTGGCAGACCGTCCCTGGCCTGAGTTTACTTTGGGCTGTTTGGCCTTTTTTTGCCACATATTTTCTGAGCTGCATGTGTAGGTCCAGAAATAGTCCGAAGGCTCTAGACTCAATTGTGGGGTCTGTTTGTTTTTTTAGATTTTGTCTTTCTCTTGGCCGCCCCCAATAAATATAAAGTCTGGAACCCCCTGAGCAGCGCTAAATAAATGTAGGCGAAGGAAAGTCAATGGAGAAGACGTTGATGCCTGATCGTAAAAATATAGGCGCCAAAAAATGATGACAACACGTTCCAAAAATTTGCGCTAGTATAATCGCCGAGAATCAGAGTGTAGCCACGATTTACTTACCGTATTAAATGATTACCGTACTTATCACAACTGAATCTGTACCAATTAAAGAATCATCTGATGCTAATGGGCGATTTTTTTTTCCAGAAATCAATAAAATAATGAACTTAAACTTAATAAACTTAAAGGGGAACCAACCCCTGGAATTATCGTGCTTTCGTTGAATGAAGAAAATTTGGATGAACAAATTGTGAAGATTTGAGCAAAATCGGACAACTCGTTCAAAAGTTATGAATTTTCAAAGTCACAGCTATATGACGATCACTGCCGCTCATGGGGATCCGTGCGATCGGCAAATTTGACGGAATCTGCGACGTCATGTCGGGCAACTCCTCATTCACTTTGTACATATAATTTTTACAAATGGATTAATGTAAAATTTAGAGTAAGGTTGCAACGTCATTCTTCTCAAAATACATGCAGAATCAATACAAAAGTGCTATACCCTAACCGAATATTGGAATTCTGTTGACTTTTCCGAAAAAAGGAGAAAATGTGAAATTTTGTATACAGAGTGAATTGAGGAGTTGTCCGACATGACGTCACAAATTCCGTCGAATTTGCCGATCGCACGGATCCCCATCAGCAGTAGGGATCGTCATACCTCTGTGACTTTGAAAATTCATAACTTTTGAATTTTACTCAAATTTTCATAGTTTGTTCATCTGATTTGTCTTCATTCAATGAGAGCATGATAATTCCAGGGGTTGGTTTCCCTTAATTACGGATAGCAAACGCCTAGCCTTCCACTTTCCTCGCTCAAATTCACCAAAATCTTCATCCAGTGGGCACCGTTCCAGTCGACCAATCAGATACTGAAAACGGAGTGAATAATGATATCTATGACATGACTTTCCAGACGCCAGTGAGTTCGTTGAAAAGTATACAGACACTCGTAATTACACTTCACCTTCCAGATATGGAATTGAAATTTTTTGAACATTTAGCGAAATCTGAGGATGATATCATTTTTTAGTTTACCACTCTTGGCCTGTCGTTATTCTGATATGAAAATATGAGGGCGATCAGATTACCCGTGGTTGCACTTTAATCCCACCCATTGGGTTAATTTCCTTAATTCCTTCATTAGGCTTCAACAAGAAGTTCATTTTGCTGCACTCAACCCACATGTAAAGTGGTATTTGGCAGGTACAAAAAAAAAATGAATGTTTTGCAACACTATTTTAGCATAGTACAATACATGAAAATAAGCTGCATACACGTATGTTAAGTGCAGTGGAGTATAGATCTGCATTGTAAATGTAGGTAATGACAGCATATACTGGTTAATCTATACGACACTTGATGAATTCAAAATAAAAAACTTTGTAAATATATTGCTGCTTTTAACACCATGAAAATATATAGTAAAATATTTGAAGATCTTGTCATCTTTCAAGGTAATCCTCATTTGCCATATTGGCTGCACATAAACATGCATGCATATTTTCTGTATACTACTATGCATGTACTGTGTAGTATCTGGATTTTCACTATGGTGCTGAATATGAAGTCTTACTATGCACTCTGTTGCATTATTACGCAGAGCTACAAGTACATGTAACTCAGTACCTACATAATTTGCCGTATGATCTCTGTATTCACAACATTTCATCCTGCCACAGTAACCATTTATGCTACTTTTGCTGAGTGCAGAACAATTGGGATACATTTCTTGCTAGTGTAAGGAAATTAATTACATCAATCAGATCCAAAGGCAACCCTCTGGTTGAACGGTGAGATTCAGATCCAATATACCACATGAATCTTTGATGCACATTTCATTACCCAATTCCTTTCTTTTCTCTGCCTCTAGATCCTGTATGTTACCTGAATCCACATGCAGCAATAGCTACCAGCTGTGTACGATGGGCTTCTAAGAAGGCTAGTAGCTCCAGAAGGAATACTGGTGGGAACAGTCCAGGGAAGAGACTTGGCCCAAAGAAAATCCATGGTGAGGATCATTTTTTATTTTTTTGAAAGGGTGCTTGCTCCCCCTTGTATTACATGGGCATCAAGGCTCTGGCACTTTTATGGTGCTTGGGTCCTGAGGGTTAACAAATTACTCCTGAATGTCATTTGTTTGGCTAATATTAAAACAAGTGATATTCATTCAGACATCCGCTAGACATGTTTTTTCACTCCACAACTCGCCCAAAACTCTATTCGGTACATATCAATTTCGTCCTCTTAAATACATGAAGTAAGTGCCGTTAAAACCAAAAACAACAGCAACGATCACAGACACCCAAGGCTGGATTGCTGATGGATAAAATTCATTTGAACCGTGTGTCACATGCATTCTGAATATGAATCTAGTGGGTGATTTTAGCCATCAACTTTTTTTTGTTTTTCAGAGCTGAAATTTTAAGTCATTGCAAAAAAAAATTATAAGAATTGTTAAATTGTAATGAGTGGGATTTATGTTACAGTGAAAACTTTGTATATAAACACGCTTAGGACCATTAAAATTACCTTTTTATAGCGGTAATTGTGTTATAGCAGGGTTTATATATAAAACAATAAGTCATAAAGAGCAGGTACTTAATTCTTACCTCTTTATATCATGAATTTTGTCATATCAGATCTTTTTATACTGATTTTCCACAGTACTTCATTTATTTTGTGGTAATGAGTAAGCAAAGAAGTTTCAGATATTGTTGATTTTTTTTTTACTTCATATTTCTCTTGTTCATGGATGTCAGAGTATGTGATTTGCTGAACTCATTAATGTTATGTAAATGACCAAGAAGTTTCATAGTTGTGAGATAATGAAATGAACAAATTTCAGATACACGTAACAAGGTAATTTCTAGTGGACCAAACTGCATATTTTTGTTGTTTCTTCACTGTGATACGTAGAACAGTTCAATTTTCATTGTCAAGGACTGTGTTACAATAATCATTTGTCATTCCATGTACAAGAACATTAACATTGGTATAATTTATATCAAAAAGACAATTTCAGATAACTCTGTGTTGTTAGAACGAGAGCTCACAATTTATTTAGGAAAATAAAATTGAAATTGAAATTGTAGTTGTAGTATAGGACAGTCAAATTGAACTAGGTGGTGTAATTTGAAGATATAGCTTTTCCTTTAAAGTAAAAATTTAGTCTTATGGAATTTGAATTTGAAAAGACGCTGGAGTTGTGAACCAGATATGGTAAATGTATTTCTTGTATTTTACTATCAATTATCTTTATAATATTTTTTTCAGGTCAATATGTGTATGAAAACCAGGTACTTGTTAAACACAAGCTGAACTTCAGATTCTATCCTGGTCAATATGTAAGTAAAATTCTGGATTTATTCCTAATAACATGGTAAAAGAATGTCATATCAATAATCCCAAACTGATCTATTGAGGTTGGGAGTGGGGTATTATCGGAGGAGAATGTATGCCTCATTTCGAATGGTCATATTTGTATGAATAAAGGATATATCCCTCCATTTATGTATCATATACCCCTAGATGGCTTATTGAAATATTCTATATGATCACAATGATTGCAAAGATGTAAGAACATGTACTATCATAAAAGGAACAGCGAGGGGTTTGTATTAAAAAAAAAGAATCATCTCAAAATTCAAACTGGAAATTTTTAAAGGTATAGCTTTCTTACTGTTAAGTCTAATTGAGGTCAATAGATCACTTTCATATGTATTTAGCCGTCAAAACATCATAGCTTGACCAACCGAGTAACAATTAATGTAAGCTATCCACATTCCTTCTATTGAAATAAGATTATTTTATATCAGGTGAGAAAATCATTTGGTATTGTGTGTCTGACAAAGAAGCGTGCATAAATTTTGCATACATAACAAAAGTGATTTTAACTCTGGGTTAGTTACAATCTTGACAAATAATCCTATCGGAGCTTATTTCAAATTTCTTTCCAGAAAGTTTTCCAATTTTGATTATTTTTAAAGTCAGCCAAATAAGTTGAGACAATATCTTCAGTCCCATCAGATTGGACTTGGGCAAGGTTGACTATAATTCCTGACTCAATGTGGGAAATCCCTGCAGTGCTGATGCAATCATGGGGATGCCAACTGTTCTGAAATATGAATGATTGGAATTAAGATATGAATCACTTTATCACTGGGTCAAATATTTTCTCCTGTTAGCATGCTTTTTCTGGTGAGAAAATATTTGGCTCAGTGGTTTGGCCATGCATATCTAGGTTGGCATATCAGTGTAGTAGAGTATAGTGACTGTATAATTATCAATCTTTCAGCAGACGGATATTTATCGGATTTCGGACCATTTTGACACATTGGCATGTTGTTTTATTTTAATGTTTCTGACAGTGTTTGTACACAAATGAATGTGCATCATATATCATATATGGAAATTTTCGCCAGGCCCAAACCATGATATCAGCGAAAATATAACCACCGCCAAAATTTCTGCATATACAAAAATATGAATTATCTGATCATTGTTCGACATTATTTTGGACGTAAATATTCAAATTTGAATGGTACACGTAAAAAAAAAATTTCTCTCTCTACTCTTCTTTTATCTGATTGTAACATGAAATCTTTGTATCCATCTACATTACTGTAGGTGAAGACTGGTCGAGACAAGACATTACTAGCCCAGGTGAGAGGGACCGTACAGTTCTCCAAGGAAAGGTGGTACCCCTCCCATAAGACACAGTTCGGCAAGGAAGTCGCTCCACAGATGACAGACGGGGAGATGGAGAGGACTTTTGTTCATATCATTCCGGACGAGGAGATTGGAAAATTCAAGCTGGTGGAACAGATCTAAGGATTTGAGCTGGAGACTCTCTTACAAAGTACACTGATACACCAAATGTGTGGAGGATCTGGGTTTGTTATTTTTGAGAAAGCGAACTATCCAGATGTATCAACAGTGTGATCACCTATCTAAAAGTTGGGATTGCAAAGTGCATTGATATCCCTGAAAATATAACCACTTCAATGGAAAAGACAATGATCTGCCTCGTCATGGATTCATCTTTCTTGAGTGCAGGTGTTGTATTATGAGACTGTAACTATGAAGGTGGATGTCTCCTCACTAAATTTCCAAAGGACATTGACTATTTTGATGGACTTCATACAGCCTTTGATCATTTGCTTTTATAGTTTCACAGCTATGCATAACATTTTTGGGTGAACAAATATTTCTCTCTATTGTTCAATTGACAAAGACCCTACTTGTCTACACTACAAAATTGTCTTATTGACAAATCTGAATTTAAATATCAACCGATGAATGAACTCAAATTTCCCCTAAAATGAAACTTAATCTCCATCCTACTCCCTCCCCCCTAATAACTTAAATCACTCATGTATGAAAATGGTTAGTATGGTTGATATTATACAATACAGTTGCATTTTCAACAACAAAAATTATGCGATATGTAGTGTTACAGAGGATTGATGGGGTATTGTATGCAAAATAGCGAGTAAAAAAATGTGAAATTTAATGTCCAAAATAGGTTGAGAGCTATCTTCATGGACATCACAGGTTCTTTTGTAGGCTCTGACCACTGGCTTACGATATTGTATTTTGCGCAATACGTGACACAGAGTCTGCACAAACTACATTACATTGTGATAGTGAAGTAGTCTCTAAATACAGACTCTTGATTGTGCACTATGCACATTACGTAAACCTGGAGCAAAGAGTCTATAGGTGCAGACTATGTCCTTCTTCATTCAGTGTTATTTATTGCAGGGATCAATATCCTTCAAAGTATGAGTGGACATGATGGAATAATGGAATAAAATATCCAAAAATGCAAAGCTCGTTTGTCTGAATATTTCATATAGATGTTTATGTCAAGAGTAAAGGAAATGAAGCAAACTACATGTAATGACTCGCTATGTTACAAGAATAGTTTACACAAAAATAACATTTCTTCAACAGGATCAGACAAATCAGATAAAGAGAACAAAAATCGAGAAACATCTCATAACTAATAAGAAAGTTATGAATGTTTAAATATTTAGGATAATTGGCAACTGATGACATTATAGGTGCACAGCTGACCATTTATTATATTCATATGAATATTCTAAAATTGTACTTTTTCCCCAAAAAATATGATTTTCCCAAAATCTTACCTATAAGATTTCATCAATCAATACAGATATTTAGATACCCGATTTCCTTTTTAACATTCATACATCCCTTGTATCTTGTATCTCTTGTATCTGTAGAAATGATGAACTTTGCATCATTGATATAGATAAATTTCTGGTTTAGTAGTGCACCCATGATGTCATCAACTTGTTATCATGTCAGACAATTTTCACTGATTTTCTCGTGTTTTAAATGTTAAAAATGCATACATTTCTTATTACTTGTCCGATTTTCTTCAAACTTTTTTTGTTCTACTCAGCAATTTTTCTGCTCCTGTTAGAAAGTTATTATTTTGGGGTACATTCTTCTTTTAAGAAAAGTCCCTAATTTGGCGTATGGTGTCACGAACTACAGTCCATTGTTCTGTATTCTACACTAAAATAAAAATTTGAAATGAAGTAACGATTTGTTTGTATCAGGTCGGAAGTGTTAAAGCCCCCTCAGACATAGGCGAATCGAGATGGACAAAGGCTGACAAATTCGAAAAATACGGGAGCATATACATGTACATGCAGTGCGAAGGAGAGTTGTTCAATTTCTTACCTTCTCGCACAGTAGGGAAAATTTTAAAAAAAAAGGGGTTTATATGAAAGTGGCGTTTTCTTAAAGGGGAACTACACTCAGACATTAAAGTGCTATCATGAAATGAAGAAAATTAAGATGAACAAACTGTGAAAATTTGAGCAAAATCGGATAATCCATTCAAAAGTTATGAATTTTCAAAGTTCTTATTTAGACCCCTCATGGGCTCCTTAAATTGGCAAGCGTACAGGCACAACATGGCTGCCAACATGGAGAACTCTCCATTAACTTTGTACACAAAATTTCACATTATCCTCTTTTTCCAGAAAAGTAGATAACATTTTTTTCGGTTAAATATATTATAGCCACATCAATTCTGCAAGCATTCCAGAAAAAACGGTGTTGAATCCTCATTTGGAATATGATATTGATCCATTTTCAATAAATTTATATACAAAGTTAATGAGGAGGTATGACATCACAGATTATGTTAATTGGCTATACGTTGCCAATTCAATGATGTTCAGCACAGCTGGAAATGATAACTTTGAAAATTCATAACTTTTGAACGGATTATCCGATTTTGCTCAAATTTTCACAGTTTGTTCATTCTGATTTGTCTACTGACCGTACATTATTTGCTGGGTGTAATTCCCCTTTAACACTACAATTTTGAACTGGAGTAACTAAATGAGAAATGACATCTGAATAGAAATAAGTATTATGTGTAGGTCTTAATTACCAGGGATGCCAAGACAAGGGGATAAAGACATCGAGCGGGGGGAGAATGTGGATATTTTTTTAACGGATCATGCAATTGAGGTTTTCTGAACCCAAATGTTCTGTACTGGAGAAATATAAAATGAGAAATAATATGTAAAAAAAAAATGTATTTAGGTCTTACACGAGGCGCCCAAAGCAAGGGAGCAAGGAACCGAGCGGGGCAAGGTGTGGGGATCGAGGGCGGCATTCACCTCCCATGATAGGGAGATTTAAAAAAAATGGATCGCGAAATTGGTGTTTTCTGAACACTAACATTCTGCACTGGGGTAGCTAAATGAGAAATGACATCTGAAGATAAATATATAGGTCATACCAGGGGCGTCAAGACAAGGGTTAAAACACCGAGCGGGGGAGGGTGTGGGAGGGGGTACCCCTTCCGCGGTACGAAGATTAATAGAAAAAAGGATCATGTAAGTGACCTTTTCTGAACCAAAAAATTATGTACTGGAGTAAAATAAAACGAGAAATAACATCTAAAAAGAAATCTATTAATGTTATACACGCGGCGCCCAAGGTGCAGGGAGCAAAGAAACCGAGCGGTGGAGAGTGTGGGAGTAGGAACATCTTTTTAAAAGTGGATCATGAAAGTGACGTTTTTTTAACATAAAAATTCTCTACTGGATTAACTTAAAAGGAGAATTAAAATATGAAAAGAAATCTTTTGAGGCCTTCTCCGGGGTGTCAAGGCGAGAGAGCAAATCAACCGAAGAGAATAGGGGTATGTATCCCTCTTTAACCGACGGTGATAGTCGCATTTTTTACCACTTAAAATTATGTTCTCGTGTATATATCTTGCGACATTATGATTGTTTCGTTTTCTTTTCTTTTACTCTCCAATGGATAACAATGTATACCTTCGAATTATGTTGTAAGATGTGATTTTCTGGCATTTAAATCGCCTGAAGGACTGAGGGCTTTTTCCAGAAGTTTTTATACTTAAATAGGACCATTTAAGGCCCATAACCAGGATTTAAAAAAAAAAAAAAGGGAGCGGGCTACCTGTAGCTGAGGCATCCTCAGAAAACTTTGATTTCCAAACGAGCTCAGATGCGCTTTCCTGGCATTTTAGGAAATTTCTTGGTCAAGACTCGATTTATTTTGATTTGACGACTTCAAAACTGTCATGAATTTTGGTGGAGAGGTGGTCTAGGGGTGGCCTCCATACGAAAATTTCAATTTCTATAGACGAGCTCATGTGCGCTTTCCTGTCATTTTGGGAATACACTTTCTTGGTCAAGACTCATGATACATTTTGATTAACTACTTGAAAAAATAAATATATGGTATTTTTTGGAGGGGGGATGGGAGTGTACTACCCCCCCCCCCTGGGTCTGTCGTTGCATCTGGTATTTTGAGGTCACATTTTAAATGTTTTGGTTGTCGCTGTTGCTGTATTGTACAGCTCAAATCTGCCTCTTTTTGCTATAAAATCTACATATTAAAAGTTCGCCTTCGTTCGCCTCAATTAGCATAGGTAGGAGGGGGGGGGGGGGCTATGACGACAGATGAGTACTTTTAACTGAATGTTAGGGTTCATCCTATAGTTTAAAAGGAAACAAATAACAATTCGAAAAAAAAAGGTCACAAAGTAAAAGTAGGTTAGGCATATTAGGTTAAAGATAAGGTCTATGAAAACCATCGAATTAATTGTTAAAGAATATGCCTAAATGTTTGCACTTTCAGTATTATTGGAATAGAATTGATTCATTTTTATTTTGAAGTACATGTAATTATTACACATTATACCTTGTCATAGCTATAACTTCGGAATATCCGAATATCACACTATGATTTGATTTTTTATGTCAGGTTTATAATAATTCGTGACCCGACTTAATGGGCGTTTCTCAAACT
>BQKZ01002245.1:47050-77369 GCA_036244855.1 Temnopleurus reevesii | reverse complement strand
ATTCAATATACCAGAGTTTGATCATAAAATCTTTAAGATATTACGATATAAAATATGTTTATTAAGCTGTCATATCGTTGATATAAATCACCGTTCACACGTCGTAGGTCGAAACCTGTGAGATTGCGGACACAGATATTATTGATCATGATCTAATTGAATACTGGAGAAAAATATATATACTTGAAGCAATCTATCTTCTCCCTGTGGCTCAGTCAGAAATTTGTCTTTAAAACCACAACATAAATCCAGCTTACATAGAATTTAAAGTATCCCTCTTGTGCGCATGCAAGGGAGATGTGTGGCTAACACTAACATCAGTCAAGTGCCAGCCGGGCGAATTCAGAAATAATTCTTTCCCCGCGAGTTTTGTGTAAAGGGAGCTTATCCATATACAATGGTTGTGAGTTGACTGAAAATGCAAGTGTGTGACTCAGCACATTATGATCTCCAACGTAGACATGGTATAGGATCAATGGACCTTCTTACTTCGACGATTGATGGATATTTAGGGGCTCAGTAAAAGCATATTTTCTGGTCTCTAAAATCTCATCACGTTTTCAGGCTTTAGGGGTTCCCAATTCGGTATGCTACGATATGCATCTCAAAGACTACTTAAGATTAGAGCAACTGCGATTTACATATGTTCTATTATCTTCACCATCATTCATATGTACTGTATAATGAATTTATTGCGTTGGCCCATTAAATACAAACATGATGCAAAAACCGATGCAACAACAACAACAACAACATACCTTCACCTGTATAATTTTGCACCCAGGGAGCGTAAATTGAATTTCATAAACAATATTTGTACGTTGTCTTAGGTAGATGGGTGAATGTGTCTTTTAAAAGAATGAAAACTCCTATATATTTCTGCACCACGGGAGCGTAAATCCAATTTCATAAATGATGTCCGTACGCTCCCTTACGCAGATAGGTGACTACACTTTTTTGAATGAATGGACATTCCTCTATCAAGGATGCTCTATGAAGACAAGGATCGTGTTCCTTGACAAACATCCACTTCCATTGGCATTCCACACTGTTTGGCTCTTGAGAGCTCATGCACAGGTGTATATGCATTGGAGGACGACCCCTACGGACATGTTGAATGCTTGAAGGAGAAATGAACGTCGACATTAATTTTGCATGTTATCGGTGAATGAAATAAAATAAGGTAAAACAAATCTGTGAAATATTTGTGTCAGCTAAATAATTCCCTACATATTTCTGCACCCAGAGAGCGTGAATTGAATACAAAAATATGTTCATATATAAATTATGTTGTCTTAGGTGGATCGTTGAACATGCTTTTAAATGAGTGAAATTTCTTCCACCCGGGATACTCCATGAACACAAGGATCGAGCTCCTTACCTGGACAAACGTCCACTTCCATTGTCATCCTACACTCTACGCCTGTTGACATGGTTGAGAGCTAATGGACAGGTGTATGGGCATTGGAGGACAACCTTTTACGGACTTTTAAATTGTTTGAAGGATAAATAAACGTCATTAATTTTGCATATTATCAGTGAATGAAACAAAATAAGGTAAACAAATCTGTGAAATATTTGTGTCAGCTAAATAATTCCCTACATATTTCTGCACTCAGAGAGCGTGAATTGAATACAAAATATGTTCATATATACGTTGTCTTAGGTAGATTGTTGAACATGCCTTTAAATGAGTGAACATTCTTCCACCAGGGATACTCCATGAACACAAGGATCGCGCTCCTTACCTTGACAAACGTCCATTTCCATTGTCATTCTGCACGATTTGCGTGTTGAGATTTCATGGAGAGGTGTATAGGCATTGGGCGACGACCATCTGGCGGACTTTTAAANGGGGGGGGGGGGCACCCTCAGCCCCCATCCATGTACAAGCGCCTTGGGTCACCAGGGTTCCTCTTCCGAACACCATCAATCCTCATTACACGGTCGCCACATCCAACTATCCCTTCCGGTGAATCCGTAACGCCTGTCAATTCCCGTCACTTAAAGTCACCGTAACCCCCTGTCACATCGCGTTACCATTCTAGTTATGATCTCGCTTAAAGCCAAAATACAGTTTTGGCAACGATTAAAGAAGTGTAAATTTTACGGGATGTTTGTCATGAGATATGTATCTTACACACAGTTCGAGACCAAAGCATCACTTTTACAAACGGAATCTGTTTAAAAATTAATTTGAATTTGACCGTTAAACCATATTTAGCGCCCACTCTTGGTAATAACAATATTTTGTTTGTTATCGAGCATAAGCAAGACTGTGTACAGGGATCTTCCGATATTTGAATTAAAGACGAGCTAACGCAACCGTAGAGTCCTTGTCCTCCTTCATGTCTGTCCTCGATGTCAAATAGTTGGAGAGGCGCAACATACCGTCCAACAAAGTGGTGACCCAGACGTGATTCGAACACGCAACCTTCTGATGCCTTGCTTCTGAAGTTGTCCTTTATCAAGAAAGAAAATGTTGAATAAGTGTCGGGTGACACGACACCTGAGATATTTTGCACACTATAGGTTATAACCAAAACTCACTCATTTTTCACACACTCTTTTTTTTGCAATATATTCATGATACTATATTTCATTTCGTTTAGATTTAAAGACAAAATCTGGAGACAAAAATATTCGCTTTTACCAAAACTTTACTTGTACTTTAACACGACGTGCATGTTTACAAGACCTGTCCAACAGTATTATTGAGCGGGTTAAATACTGAAAGCCACCCCATCTGCCAGAGGAAAATATGGTCATTTCCAAGTTTCGGTCGTCATCTAATTCCTTCATTTCAAAAATTTGTTATGACTATGTTGAATTTGAGTATTAAGTATTTTAAAATGATGAGCGAACCCCCGTATTTTATGTCAATAGAAATATTTATGAAAAATCATTGCTCGTCAATGTTCATGCTCATATGTACAAAGGACTTGTATTGAATTTACCATAGAATTTACATATTAGGTAGCCTTCCAAAAAATCCACGGGGACCGTTTTTTATGTTTTGATCGTAAAACACAAAAATCTTGACTTCGGTAAAATCAGATAAAACGGTGATGTTACGGTAGATCATCTAGAACATCACATTAAATTGTAGCACATTTTTAAAATAGATCTTTATCATTTTTTTAATAGATATCTCACCAAGATTTTTGTGGAATTATCAAAGTCAGATTAAAAACACTGATTGGACATATTTGTAAATAGTTTTTAATCAGACTATCATTCGTAAACCTCCATGCAGTCGTAAAATCAATCATAATTAAGAAAATCGTTGTGAACTCTGAATAACCCGTCGCGTCGGGACTTATATTCTTGCCGTTTCCATGTTCTGAAAATAATATGCCTTGTTGTCCTCAAACTTCCATTATATGACCTCCTGTCCAGACAAAAATACCTGCGTAGTTCCATATACCGACGTCCGCTTCTGTTTGTTTGGAGAGCTAACATAAATGTGTCAAATAATCTCAAAAAAGATCAAAATTCAAGAACGAGTATTTTCGAACCATACCTAGTCCCACGCATGCAAACATGTGGGGGTGATTGTGAACAGGTATCACGGTCAAGTCTGAGGGTTTAACGTTTGCGGAAAGAATGAGCTTTGCTTAATACCGTTTTAATTTGTGCGTGGAAATCCGTTTGACAACATTCATTGGCCCTTTCCCGAGTTATTAATGATATTCGTCAGACGTCGGCTTATAGGTGGATCAACGTGAACAAATACCCCATATTCGCACTTTTCTCCCTTTCGTTTTCAAGAATGAAAGGTGAAATACAGGTAGTATCCAAACGTAAAGTGTTAAAGGTAAATCTATGAACCTATACCTATGCATCATTTTCGATCTTCAGCATATATCATTCCCTTTCTTTTTTTCATTGATATTTACAAATACACACTAATAATTTCCTTACGAATCATCATTTAGAGAGTTTGTAAAACTAACAAAACATTTTTCCTTACTGTATAGATATGAAAAAGGGAAATACTTCCCTAATTTCGTTGACACTGAGACGATATGTCTTTTTACACGTAATCTTTAATCCATCATTTTTCATGAAGATCACATAGCAGAAAAATAATAAGAACGCATCAGCCATTTGGTAGGTGATAATAATAGGTATTCACAGAATGATAAAATCAACATTTTTGGTATACATGATGACCACATTCCTCTCTGTACATGATGACTACGCGAAAAGTGTGAAAACCACCACGAATTATGTTTGGTTTCTTCATCATTCTGCGGTTGTATATGCCGGACACCATGAAAAGCCATTGGTCGATGAACCTAAGGAGAATGATAATGAAAGCCAAAACGTAATAAATGAGCAGAAACATGTTTCTCATTTTTTTTTTATTTTGTTACTCAATAAAATTTAGGATATGATAGAGAATATAATGTATGAAAGCTTATAACGAGGTAAGGGGAAAAAACAAAGTTTGAACATTAAAAAGAAAAACCTAGACAAAACTTAGGGCGGGGTTAACAGTGGTTAAAAAGGTTCCAACCGGCGTCTTTGAACCACAACCTCTAGACTGAAGCCTACGCCTTTGCCCGACATTTCCATCTTAAATTACTTCACCAAGTTTAGCTAATGAAGTACCTTCGCACTTTTTGTTACATCTGAAATACCTAGGTATTTAATTCATAGCTTAAAAGTTATTATTGTGAATAAATTAATGTTTGATAAATAATGCTGATGTATAAGAGCCAGAGTTTTAGTTCATTTCATTTCATCAATATTTTTGAGAATTTCCAACATAAAGCAAATAAGAAAAGAGAAGCAATGTACATTTTCACAGACACTAATCAACATTTCAGAGATAATGGAAGTGAAGATGGACTGTATATGTACCATGTGTGCAAAAATTAAAAGAAAACCAAATTAAAGATACTTGATATTGTTCTATAATCATTATTGGTTAAAAACGTTGCGATATGGAAAAACAATTCAAAATCAAAGCGTTACATTGCATTCTCAACTCAAAAGAAATCCCATCGTACATGAGCTTAAACATCAACCACTTGCCATGCTTGTGGTAATTTGAAGTAAAATATTTTATAATTACAGTTGTATGATGCTAAATATTATCTTCAAGTTCTGTCAAGTATTTTGTATTTACCTTCTCATTTTGTTGATCTCTCAACAGAGGAACGAGAATATATGTACCACTGGACACCAAGGTCGGTGACAAAGATGCAACGCCAGTTCGAGTTGGCCAGATTGGTCAAAGAACTCCTACAAACGGCCCCGGTAGGACATTCGTATACCCATTGGGGCAAAGACCAATTGTTGGAAGTCAAATACCTAACGGTGGCCAACAAGGAACATTTCCTCAGAGGCCTACATTTGGACAACAAAGACCAGTTCCGCAGAGGCCTACAATTGGACAACAGAGGCCATTTCCGCAGAGGCCGACAATTGGACAACAGGGTCAAATCATTCAGAGGCCAGTGTTGACAAGACCGCAACTGCCGACGCGTCAAAATCCCATCAACAGGCAGGTACCAGTTAGGACTCACCCGAATGTGAATATTCCAGGTAGGACAAATCCATCGCATATTCCAGGACGCACCCCGACGCAATCAAGACCTCCTGCAAGAACTCCGGTCAGGACATCGCCGTATGGAAGTTTTCCCTCGAGGACACAGGTGAATGCGCGACCAACGATCCCCCGGTTGATTCCGCAAGCGCGAGACACCCCGCGCACACCCTCTAGGACGCCCTCTAGGATTCCTGCCAGGACCGCACCTTACATCTCGAGGACACAGTTGTACAGTCAATCAAGGACGCACAGTACGAAGCAGGTTCCGACATCGAGACAGCTGCATGTCCGACAAGACGCCCTACCGCGTACAAGGACCAACGGTGTTTGTAGGTACCACGGATATTACCCCATTGCTTGTTGCACCGGCTGGAGAAGGACCTTGAATCCATCGAAGCCTTGGACATACTCCTGCGAACGTGAGTACAATAAATCTTTTATAAAAATAATTTTATCATTACATATATTGATAACTTAATCCATCAATAAGCATGTTCTAATTTTAATTCGATGTACTTTCTAGCTAATCAACGCAAATCGATATTGCGGACACGCGAATGCTGTTACCAATGCAAATTGCGACAAGTATATGTTCCACAGACGACTCATTATGTTGTGGAGGCATGGTGTGCTGTGAAAAATTAAATGAAAAATCGAACCATAACAATTCAGTTGTATTGTTTACATCTTCAATAATTCAAAAATTTAGAAGAAATTGTTTTATGTCCCGCAATAATAATTTTCATAGTGAGAATTGCATTTCTTTGGTGCTACACGCCTGTCAAACAGTATCAATCAGATCTAATATAAATGAGTGCGTTTTTTGTTTAGATCTTGTTAGGAATTTAGTGAAGGTACGTATACAGATATGGACTTTTGCTCCACCCGAACAGCTATCACGCGTACAAAAGTCGGTGTATCATCCCGCGGATATCCATCATCACATTGCATCTCATCCAAGTTTATTTTGTAAGGCTCTGTCTCCTTTTAACAGTCGATCCTTAAACTGATTGACCTCCCAGGCGCTGGAATCTAAATGCGGGTCTTAGGAGTGAACTTGACACAACTTCTCCTGTCTTTAATTATATAGGTCTTGTACGCTCACGCCCTCCTTATGGCTTTCCCGGGTGGCCGGGAAGATCAGCATCACAAGATCATCCCTCGGAGTCTATTAAAGATAACCACCTATGGCCTGTAACATAAAACAGATTGCGATTAATCGCAAATATTTGGCACATAATTTCCCATAGACTTGCGATTGGTATCAATCGTACGATCGATTGGAAAGCTTTATGTTACGGGGGCCAGATCTTAAAAGAAGAGAAATTTGATTGAATTATTCATGAATTGTCTGGTATGAATTATTTGAAGGGAAGGGGATGGTGGGAGAAAGTTTATCATATAATTCAAAGTGATGAACATTTGGTAAAATCATATTTCATGTTCTGAATAATGAACGATTGTAAACCTTGACTACTGGATGAATCGTGGTGTTTTTTTTTAGATTATTAAATTCTATGAATTACGCATGACATGGCACATAAGACGGCAGCAGCGTGGGATCGACGAAACATTATTCCTTGATGTTATTTTTTATTAGATAGATAAACAAGCGATTCAATGAATTAATTTCCCGATGCATATTGAATTTACTTATCACCTTTGCCTACTTGTATTTCACCTATTTATTATGACGATTTTTGATCAAGTACCAACCAAGTGCAATTGTAAACTTTACAATTTATTTATTGCCACATAGTTACCATGTCTAGCACATCGTGTAATTCTAGAACTCATGCTCTTTAACACCTGTTTAATCCATCGACTGCTGAAATATGCAATCCCCATAGGATTCATACAGGAACATCCGATTCCTGTCGGGCGGGGTGCAAGAGGTTAATGAGCAAACTTAGATGCCTTCAAGTTCATTTTCAAACTGGAAATAGGAGATATTTTCCTGACAAGTGGGAGGATGCCTGAAGGCCTATTAGAAGCATATAATCCCAAAAGTAGGTTAGGTCTGTGCTTCTGCTGGAAATTGAATTAAATCAACGATGGGGGCGAGTCGTACGATTGACAAATTAGAGCAGGAATTAAGGAATTTTGTCCTCTTGGATTTCGGAAGAATGGTCATATCACATATTTCATCGCTAAAAGATTTCCAAGCCGAGGATAAAATGTGATGATCCATCACATGCCTTCGATACGCGTTGTTGATGAATTTGGTGATAATGATAATGATAATGGTGATAAAGATGATGATGATAATGGTGATGATGTATGAATGCATGAGGAATTCTGTTTGGAATTGAATTGTAATTTTTTTCCTCTTGGATGTAGGAAGAATTGTTATTTAATATATTTCATCGCTCAAAGATTTCCAAGCAAAGGGCAAAATGTGATGATCCATTACATGCCGTCGATACGCACTGCTGAAATCTTGGTGATGATGATAATGATGAAGATGATGATGATGATGACGACGCCGACGATAATGATGATGATGAAGATGGTAATTATGATCATGATGATGATTATGATGATGATGATGATGATGGTGAGGATGATGATAATGCTAATGATATTGAAAATGGTTTTTGGTGAGAACTATCTTTAATTGTTTAATATCAAAATGGATGGCGATAGTAGTAAATTGCTTGACTTGGATATTGTCTAATACCATTTACAGACGCTTTAAAAAGGTATAATAAAGGAAAATTGGGTTACCTGATAAACTTCATCAGGAACAGAATACATTTGTAGTTGTATTAATAATACAACAACCAAATGATGACCTATAAAAAGCTGCAATTTGTTAACTCTCAGGTCTACGCGTGTAAACTATTGTTCTTTGAGTATATTGCTGAAATTGCCGCCAAACAAGTAAACTAAAATACACTGTTCAACCAGGGAGATTTTTATATTTCCCTGGTCCAACAAAGTAAACTTTGCCATGACTGGTATCATCATACAATGACTCGTATGCATGCGATCATAGTCTTGGTGGATATATATCTTGTCAATGAGTGACCGAATGACATTGATCATGTTACGAATCTGCTTTCGCAATCACAGCGGGATTACATGTCAATCAAGATTTCCTTCTCAGTCTATTTGTAGACGAAAATATAGACGAATACCATCAACATCATTTGCTAACATCACAGAGCCATTTTCAGAGTTGTTTAACAACTATTTGGGAATGTTTCCTCCATTTTCGTGCTGCAAAATGATATTCAGTGCTGTCAGTTTTGTTCAGTGAAAATGTGAAGATCAAAGGTTTTGTTTTGATGACGAGCAGAGTCTCTGTTTTTTAATGTGGTCATAGAAAGACAATCTGAAGGCAGGGACCACACCCCTAATCTCTCATAATACGACTCTACCGCATTCTGTCATAACGCAATACACGGAACATACTGTGGATACCGTGTCCACACTCACACTATGCAGAACTGTCAGTGTATCCCAACTGATCAGCTCCTTTACCCACGGATCACATTATGGTTAAACCACGCGTTGTAGTCCAAATTTTGGCACACATGCAGCTAACTACGTTGTATTGGCTAGGGAGCTCTATAGGACTGGTGGAATTAAGGAGGGGGGGGGGGGGTGGTTAACTGTACTAACTTGCATTTTACATTAGTGGAAATTCAATGACATTGTTTTGATGGAGAAGTGATACCTTGTCCATAACTGACCAAACAACATTGATCATGTACCTGCCTGGACAGGCGATCAAAGAGGGATTAATTGTCAAACGAGTCGGGTTTCCATCATAGACCATTACATGCTGAACGAATTTAAAGGGGAATCTGCACCAAACCTTATCAAGAGGAGGAGCGCATCATTTGTCCATAATTTGTTAACTTTTATCACAGTGAGGAATGTAGTCAGGGAGTCAGGGAGAGAGAGCTCAAACTGGTAGATTATCAGGTATTATTTTACAAGAGATAATCCCCTAATTTAGTTATAGAAAAGGACAATGATTCAAAATGTTGATCAAATGTGAATCATATAGAACTTTTATTTAATAATTATTATAAATGTACTCAATTATGGAGAAAATGACAACCCGAATAATCCTGTACAGTTAATGAACTAAATTCCCCTATTAAATGGGAGATACAATTAACACTCAATAAGAATTAGAAAAATAAAAAAATACATGTAGAATCTATCTTCATGTTCTACGATGTAAATTCAAGCAAGTGTGAAGTATTCGATGTACTACGTATTAAGTCATTTCCTAGCACAATTAAATTAATTAATGTGATTGATTGCATATGCCAAACTGTTTAATATGACCCTGTCACACATTGACGTGTGAACACAAACAAAACGCATAACAGTCGTTGTTTTTGTTTTCTTTTCTTACATTAAATTTGACAAACGTTATTAGCCCGTTAACTACTGCAACATGGTTTTCTCTGCACAAAGACTAGGGAATCACATAATTCAGAAGTCAATGTGTTAATAGGTACAGAGGTTAAGTTACTAAAAGTTCGAATTTACATGATTTAGGACTATAGTCCTGATAGATAGTGAACAAATAAAATCTGTAGAATTGTCAAATCAAAGCAACATATTCTATCTGACTTTTGAAAAATTAAGTGTGTCATCAAAGTGTCACTTTGCATTACATTATATAATGGCAGTTATTTCCAATTACAATATAAATACAAAAATCATTGAAATTGTGTTCCAATACATTCATGACATTTCGCAATGTATCTGACTCTATTACGTGTTTGCTGATGTTATCTCACAATCACTTTTTTAAAAGGGTTTGATTCTTGTCACACAAGCATTTAATTTTCATTGTAATATTCCCAATAATGTTAGACTACATTATTAATACTCACCTTCGCCCTTTGCACAAATAAAGAATGTGTCATTTGCTTTCTGCACAGTATAACACAATTGTTACATGGAATGTTTGGCGGCATATTTATTTACTATTTGGGTCACGATTGCTTACAATTGCCAAACACGAGGAAACGAGAGCTTTTTCTGAAGGGCATTTGGACTGGAGAACGCAAATAGATTTAACTGGTAACATGTATGTGATTACGTAATATAACATTCAACATGTTCAGCCCAATATGTAGGTTTCACACTTTGGGGCATTACATGGTATATTAATGCTTGTCAGTACCCGGCAGCCCGGCATGTACAAAGACATGTTTGTTATAAACTTTGCGACCTCCATGATTTTGAAGAAAAAGGAGAAAGGGAATAACTACAACATCCCCAAACTCCCAACTGACGAAAAGTATTTCCCTACATCAGTACAATGACGTTAAGCAAATGGGGCACAAGCTATGTCATGACAATAGCAGTCACCCTAAGTTATAATTTTGTATTGGAAAATATAATTTTACAAGTTAACATAATTTAGACATGTCAATAGTCAGAATATTGATTCGTATCTTGACATTGGAGTTATATATGTCATAATTTACATTTATCTTCACAAATACCCCCAAAAATATTTAGGATGCTAGAAATATGCAGGAACCTAATAAATTAAAAGTGGAATTAAATTAGGTTTTCATATTCCAACATAATCTCAATGAACTATTTGTTTCATCTTACTGAAATGTTATATGTAATAGTATAACAAAGTCCCGGAGCTAGATACGGCTAAACTCTAGATTTGATGACAATGAGTGATATAGCCCACATATTTTGGACAATAAAGATGAAATCGGGAATTGGGCCATTTTTGCAACGACTTTAAATAAAGAAAATGTATGTTTCAGTGGATGGATCCTTTGACGTCACCATTCTCATGTCTGTCTTGTCATTAACCAAATCATTGCTTCCGATTGTTTCGGATACTAGCCCATTGTCTCATGTCAAATTCTGCAAACTTATCATTGCCAATTTGTCAAATTTCCATTATTTTATATAAAAGATCTTCCTTCCCCAGACATTCTGGTCCTTTGGGAGAGAGATTGGTTTTCAGATTTTATTCGATGTTTTTCGACAATTCATCCAATGTTTCCGCTTTGGTCGGATGAGTAACAATCTCACTAATTTATCGGCTGGAAACGTCTGACAAATCCCGTCCGCATCGGTCGACAGCCTGACCGAAAATCGTCGCCGCGTTTTGACAGCGTGACCGAAAACTGACGCTGTGATTTGGTCTATGGTTGGCACGGTAAGGAAACGGTGGAGATATTATTGGATCCTGGAGTCCGACATTAAGCTTCTGAGATGGAAATAAATTATTGTCTTTGGGGATGATCCGGAAAATGATGCTGATGGATTTGCATTTATACAGTATGTCAAAGTTCATGGGATGCAGTATTGGGGAATTGGTGGGGAGAACGGTGAAACTTCGAGGGGTGGGATAGAGATGCAAATAGATAGTAGGATAACGTTTTTAAATGGTGTAGAAGAGGAAAAACTGGGAGAACAGAAATATATAGAAAGAAAGAAGGAGAGACAACATATGAAGAAAAGGAAGAAGAAGAAGAGAGAGAGAGATAGGTGACGTCTGAAAGCCTGAGGACTGAAAGGAGAGAGATGAGGAGGATGGGAGAGAATAGTGAGGTTGGGTGATGGTTATCGAACATGATAGAAGGGAGAATAGAGAGGGAGAAAAGGAAGGGGGAAGAAAATATATGGGGGAAAACCGAGAAGGGAAGGAATGTAAAGAGAAAGTTAGGGCGGAGGTACATAAAACACGATATAAACTACGTAAAATAAAGTGGGTCTTTGACAATAGATCCGTGCGCCGTGTATTGAACTGTGTGGACACAACAATCACAAGCCGGTTCCGATTTCATTAGCATTACAAAGGAGCATTGGATTGGTGTTCGACTTAATTTTATGAAATTAGTTTATATCGTGTTATAATAACAATCAAGAATATGCTCATATTTGGTTGTAAACTTAAAATGTCTTGGGTAAAACATGTATTTTCTTTTGTCAATTAGCAAGTGTGACCGACAGGATATGAAAGAAGCCAATCATTTATTTGTGTAGTTCAGTCTCAAACATCAGTTTCAATCATTTATTTTGATATTAATGGATCTTTAATCCCCAAAATAATAATACATGTGATCTATTTTTGTTTAAGGATCGAAAGTTGTGATCCTTTGTTTCCTCTGGATAGCGCAAAACTGACTTGTCAAAAACCAAAACCCGAACTTTGCGTTCAGTCATGTCAGTGGTCGTCAGTAAGCAAGAAAACAACCACAAAGTTTAAACCACGTGAATCAAAATGTCAAAGGTAAATCTTGTCCAAATCCGAAATGCCTCTCGGTCACACGCGAAATGATTTGTATGGGTCTATGGCTTTCGACATGCTGGACCAATGGTTTGGTTATGGCAGACAACCGAATCGACGACCGGCATCAGGTATGTTGAGTGAAGAGGACCTATTAAAGCATCTAAAACAGCGCGGGACGCTTTGTTTCGCTTTTTTTGTTATCATCTGTTGCCTGTATGAATATAGTGATTCAGTCATTTGATACGATCTAAAAGATTCCATGACCGATTGACTAGAACATTGAGCCCATTATGATGTACATCCATTTCTATTATTGAAAAGAAAACTAGTCCAGATAGTGCTGATCTTGACTGATCTGCTGTACTAACAAAATGGAATACCGTAAATTGGTCTAGCAAGTGTAAATAGTGTTCTGTTTTCCAAAGGACAACTGAATAGCACAAAGCATATCGCTTGTCTAGGAAATTTGGTCACCGAATTATCTCTCATGTACATCCTTCGGATAACTTCTTTACTTTTCTCAATATTTATTACATGTGGAAATGCCTATGTTAACACCTCTCGGACAGATCTGGTAATTTCTTGATTAATTCGGAGCTAGGAGCTTAGCTCCTTTAACAGTATAACCCGGAATTTGTAAGAGTGCGAAAGAAACAAAAGCAAATCTTTGGACCAATTTGGTCAGAGCATAGACCTAGGAGAATGGTCAGAGACATCACATGAAGATGTGTGGAAGATGACCATGAGGATGAGAGTGCATAATAAGACGATTACATTTGTGCAGATCTATTTTGAGCTTAGAATTATGGCGCTAAAAGTTTTCACTGATACCATGGCATTGGGCATGTTGAGAAGACGCCATTGTGTCATAAATAGTAAATAACGAGTCAGCTGCTTTTTGGATGTCCCTGGCTAGAGCATCGCACTAGCCTCTCAATCGTGAATCATTCATATAATTTCGTTGACGAATAATATGAATGTAAGAATAATAAGAATTTTATATAACAATGCTTGGTGGTAAAAGACAGAGAATGGGAGGTTGGTTATAGTTAAAATTGAGAGGTTCTTCTTCAGGGGAAACACAGTAAAGGAAAAAAATCGCATGTCCACAGCGATGATAAAATATTTCTTTAAAGATCAGAAGGAAAAATAAGCGCAAAAAGAAGAACAGGAAAATAAATAAAAGGATAAAGGGCGGGGAAAAAAAGGAAAAATAAAAGTAGAAGATAAAGGCGAAGAAGGAGAAAGGAGAACGAAAATAAGATAAAAGTGGTAAAGAAAAGGTGAAGAAAGAAAAATAAGAAGGACAAGTGTATAAGAATTATAAATGGCATACAGACGGATTCATAAATTTCATCAATGTATTTGAACAACTTTGATTGAAACCTATCCTTCAAATGTCAAAAGTGACTCGTAATTCTTCAAATTTTGATTAATGGTCAAGTTCAGATATCTCTCTGGACAATGACCAAAAAGCAAAAAGTTAAAAAGTCATCAAGATTTCAAATTCAGAAACAAAAGGGACATCATGGATGATATTGACCATTTGATACGTAACGCACAAAACAGTGATCACTCATCAGAAAGATGGTTCGCGTGTTGGCGTTGACAAAACTAGAGCAGGCCATCTTTTGTCCATGCACAATGACTGCCCGCTCTATATTCTAGTGTAAGCATCTGTCGAGCCATCTATCGCCCCGTTCATCACACGTCTGTCCATCTCGGGTGACAAGAGAACAATCAACAGCAATTGATCCAATTAATCAACCTATTTATTGACAGACTCTTCCTTTTGACCTGTTTTGACAAGCTCAATTTCTAATCACCCTTTAATTTTTACTCTCACATTTTTTTCGTCTTGCCCTTGACCGGGAAAGACAATGAAGCGGGAAATACCTAGGATCAATTGGCATAAATATTTCCCCGCTGGCTAATAACGGTATACGATTTTCTGAAGTATTCGTGCTATTCCAGAATTTGTTGAAACAAAATTTCTTGTCGTTTCATTCTTCGCAGCACGCATGAGTTCTACCCTTGACCTGGAAAGACAATACAAATTCCGAAAATTGCCGGGTTTATGATTTTCAAACATCTGTGCGATGCACGGAGATATCTATCCATTCAATCTTTTATCACGCTGAGTTTTTCCATTGACCTAGAAAGATCGTAGAGAGATACAAGATGGAAAGACGACTCAACTCGATACACCCATGCACCTTCTGGTTATGGCGGTAGACCTTAGGTGACTTTCTGAAACATCTGTGCTTTAATGTTGATTTTTTTTTTCCGAAAAGAAAATGATTTCATTTTTTGTCAATGTCATCACGCATGACACTTGACCTTGATCGGGGAATACATACAAACTAACGCGAAATACTCTTGCTGTATAGCGATGCACATGGTAGGCCTTCGGAACATTTCAAAGCCAAGTCACGCATTCGTATTCAAATAGCAAACGTATGCCAAAGGTAAATTCGATTAGTTAAATGGTCACCATTACTATGCAAAGATATAGGAATATGAAACGCTTAGCTAACGTTGAATTAATTTGTCATGCTTTCCAAGTACCCAAATGGTAACATCAATCATTGCCCTGTACATTCATGTGGGAATGGAGATAAACATAGGTCGATATTAGTACTCTCAGGCACATCTTGGCTATAAAAGCAAATGTGTGACTTAATTTTTGTTTGGCCTTAAAACACCTTCAGAAAAATCCGTGCCATTCCTGCATTTATAGACGAAAATGGAATACATATGAGGCTACTTCGATACCCATTTTTTCTTTTACATTTTTTAATGATAATAGTGTGATAAAATGGTCTGTCCCGGATGATATTTCTGTCAATCATTACCCCGATAGGATATGAGATAATGTGAGCGATGACTTCCGGTATAAATCGGTGTCACAGTTATACCTGAGATAAACGCTTATCAGGTACAGACGACAAATTTGGGTTTTGTGACCGAAAATTCACCTGCTGTAGAATTCCATTCATGACTTTCATATCTTGAGTATTTTCCATATTGGTTGTTGATTGTTTACTTTCGATATTGAAGATTGTTAGCATGGTCTTATTGCATATTTGATATTTAGTTATTCTGTTAAACTTGAGGTAATTTAATTTCATTGATTCTTGTTGAGTGATATTAGATCCGGAGGTCCATTTAACAGTGTTTAAGGTAAAGAGAAATAAGTTGTCACCATTAAGACGATTGTTGAATTAAATGTTTGGGTCTTCCAAATTATGAAAAATTCAATATTCCTTTAGAGATCATTCTTAGAAATAGTGACGAATTATTTCCCCCTTCAGAATAGCAGTGATGATTTATATTAAAAAAATAGCCAGATTATTTCGGTATTCTATAAACTAAAATGAAAAACCAAAACAAAGATGAAACTACAACAAAAGCAAAGCAATAATGAACTAACACATATTTTATTTTTATATGTTTTTTTTAGGATCGCTGTAGGTAAATTATTGAAAGACACAAAAGGAGACAGAAGCTCAACGAAAACTCATGGTTTTTGGTATTTCCTTGTACTCCACTTTTTCAACGATTTCACTATAAGGACAATTTTGACACATTTGGAACAACACGTCCTATGGACTTGTTCTTGCAACCATGGACAGATGAACGGGGAGGCAACATAATCAGTTTCTTTGCAGACTGTCTCAGCTCAACGTGGCAATTTCTTTTATTTGCGAACATGTTCTGCTAATCCACGCGAGGTAAATAAATAAGTAAAGTGGGCTAGATAAATACCGAAAGAACCATTGGAATAGATCGAGAGTGCACGCTAAGGTCGGCGACTATGTGATGGCGAAAGTAATGTAACTGTATACACATGTCGGTTCTTCAGCCATTGACGAGGAGTTAAAAAGTCTTCACACCTTTCTAAATCCCTACCATTTATGGTGCAGTCACACCGGAAAGACTCGCAGCAAACCGACAACTCATGAATAGTGGATTTTGGACAGGGCATGTGGACGGTAGAATGGTAGAAGAAGAATGCGCATACATCTGATGTGCGCATTAAATGACGAGTGCGCAACCGATATGCGCATTATTGATTGCGCACATCAGATGCGCACTCGTTTATTTACCGTCTACAAACCTCTGTCCACCACTTTTGAAAGCCCACAAATGGCAACATGAATGTCTCAGTCACAGGTTCACATTTAAAACTAACGTACCACATGTTAAGTTTTACAATACCTATATCCGCACAACTGGGTAACGATAAGAAGTGGGTTCGTCGATCGCAACCTAAACGAAATCAGCATTAGCCCAAAGTCTCCCCTCTGTATTTGGACCGACGACAAAATATATTTCATTTATGTTAAAAATATGTTGATGAACGAAAATTTATGACTAAAGTTTTATCTAGCATCATCATAATGTTTCGTTGATCTTTCATAATTCCGACCATCATATGACAAAAATCGGGGTTTTTATTTGCTTTACATATTTTGCTTTAATCGATTTTAAAATGGAGGCGATTTATCATGAATTATTTCGAATATAATACATGCAAGTCATCTTGATGCTAGTGTGAATGAAGCTTACAGAAAAAAAGTAAATTTAGCTTCAGTTTAATCGTAGACCACACAATATGTGTAACATATATAATTTTCTTTTCTTCATTTTCCCACCTTCCATTTCCCATTTGCTCGCGGTCCCTTCAACCCCCATCTTTCCGTCTTTAAAACTCCATCTCTGTTTTTCCTTCTTCATCTCGTTCTCACTTTTCCATCTGATTAAAAAACTTGACAGTCTATTCTTTCTACAGCGTACCCAATACATCTTCATTATCAAGTTGCACTGTATGTCAACAACATTGAATAAGATATTTAAAAAAGTCAGAAACATGTTATTACCTCATACATGTTTAATATATCCAAAGAAAGTGAACTAAAGAATACGGAAACTGTTACAAAATTCTTCTCCATCCTCCCCAGTTCTCCTCGGGACTTTTCAATTTCGCATTCCTAAGTTATATAAAAAGAAATCATACCGCTTAGATTGCAAAAAAAATATATTTGAGCGAGGTTGCATGCCCTCTTGTTTTATGTTATTTTGTCGAATTCCTGAGAGGCTGGTCAGAGTAAGTGAACTTGACACTTTTCATGCATTGAGCCTTCATTGTGGACGTTTTAAACCATTCTCGTAAATCAACGCCATTGCAGATGTGCTTTAATTTCTGGATAACGAAAATAATGTTATATAGCAAACTTAAAAATGCTTTGTCATCGTCCTATAACTGACCCTGCTATAAAACCGTGATCTATCCTGCATTTGTCTTACTTTTTTCGTGTTTTTTTCCTTCATTTTTTCTCTTTACTTGACATAGAGGGTAGCAAAAACGTTGCAAAGTGTCAGATGAAAATTCGTGTGGAACAATTCTTTAAAACAAAGTTTGTTTGCGCCTCAATGTCCGCTTGTTTTTCTTTGGTTATGAAATTACAGAAATAAAAACTCTGCGAAAGAGGGAAAGAACAATTACCCCCAAAAGGACTTATAGCTGTAGATCATTCTTGATTTGGTAATAAAATCTCATTATCATTCTGTATATAAAAAAAATATTCAAGAGCGTTTGTTTTAATGGGGTTGTCAAGTGCTTGAAAATATTCATGTTTTCGTGGCCAAACTTGGTTCCAAAGGGGCATTTGTATAATATCCAAGAGAATACAAGGAAATATACTTTATCTTATTATTGACAATGTTCTATTTGAACCATCATCTATCTCTGAGAGTATGAGAAAATAATGTTAAGCAGGAGAATGGGGTTGTTTTATTTGATTATTAATATTATTTTTTTTTATTCGTATACCGAAACAGCTGAAGAGCGTTCATCCACCCCTCATCAAGTAGGATTTCAAAAGAGGGAGTTTATAATAAAGAAAGAAATACTGTTATCTTCTGATGAAAAAACTGAGAAAAATAAGAAAACGACGCATATGTGCGTGCCTAGTAACAGATGTGTGGGTGTAATTCAAGATGCCAGCATCGCACCTGTCCCCGCATCACACAATTACCCGCCGAAAATCAAACTTTAGTGGTGCATTGGTACTTTGCCTCGTCTTGCCCCTCATCCTAGGGGTCAAAGGTCACAGTCATTGGCAAATATGACGGACTATTCCACTCAGACCCGAAGCGTCGGACAGGTTCCAGTCTAGAACGAAATGTGATCATATTTTCAGAAATGAACCCCCAACATTAATATGGTTGAAACCGAATATAATCCAAAGATTCTATTTCCACAAATGAAGTTCGAATTGGTTGTTTGGGATTGCGAGACCTTATTAATTTTTGTTTCATGTGGGACCATTTTAAGAGAATGTTTGATTAAAAAATCATGGGTTTCGCAAGTAACACTTTTTGAGGGGGAGGGGGGGGGGTCGCTGTTTCTTTTACTTGACGAAATATTACATTACCATGCTTACAAGGCGTAATAATAGTATTATAAGCGCAGTTGCTAATTAAAGTGGAAAGTCAATGTTGGGTCAACGTTAAATTCTGCCAATTTTAAGGTAACTGTGTTCAGAATTACACAGGGGACACGCAAACGTTAAATTCGGCCGACGCGCTTTCGCTAAAAAAAAAGCAACAACCCGCACAATAATCTCAGCCTAGCGTCTTTCTGCATAGTTAAGTTATGCGCAAAGGGACCCCGAACAGGTTACAAGTTACATTTTATTTTCTGGGAAGTTTTGAAAAAGAAATAATTTGGCCGGTCATATTATATTCGAATACTGGTAATGTGTGGCTCAGTGGAAGAGCGTCTGCCCCATGAACGGAAGGTCGTGGGTTCGACCTCCGGCCGAGTCATACCAAAGACTTATAAAAATGGGACCATCAGTCTTCTTGCCAGGCGCTCGGCATTCAAGAAAGGAGAAGGGTAATAACGTTATGTTATGCAGGGCCCGCTGGAAGAGCAGCTAACTTACAGCTGAATGTGGCTACCCTGGGTAAATAAGACATTATTATTATTATCATCATTATTATTATTATTACTATTATTAAGTCACTACAAACACTATGAACACAGAGGTGTGAATTAGTTGAGTATTTGACTCCTTTCTGCATACAGGTTACATTTTATTTTCCGTCCTAGACTCCTGCCATCACCTCCATCGGGTCGTAATAACAAGTTTCGCCGGAACCGGGAAATAAAAACAGGGAAGAAAATTGAATCCTAGCCCGATTTGGCGATCGCGTGACCTAGACTAATCATTCGAATATAATATGACCAGCTAAATTATATTTTTGTGCAAAACTTTCCAGAATAGAAGAGCTTAGGAGTCTACGGTTTCAGGGTTGACCATTTTCATTTAATATGAGAATATGAAACGGTGGTGTTATTTTCGACGTTTCTACTATGGGAATCGGAAATAAACGTGCTAGGTTTGCTATTGAATAGGAGTTCATAATTATTCAAATTCCTCACGTTGATCTTTAAGAGTAGGAAGAGCAAAATGTTTGTTTTTAATAAATACATATTTAATGTTAAATTCTCTCCCGGCTTCAAGTTATCTGAACTCTGATGTAGAATATTTGAACACATATGACTCTGATCGGAAGTAAACTTGATGCCATCTTCAGCAGATTATGGATTATTATACATTTTAGATATTCCACATGAACAGATGAAAGAAATGGAAAGTGTGTTATTGTTTATTTTCAAGTTAGATCTAGACACTACATAGTAACACCATTCGAATCGCATACCATGGCATATTTAAATAACACATTTCATACTCAAGTCAAGTTTTGTTACAGAAAGAATAAAAGACAAGTGGCATACATACTGGATGCAATCCACCAAGTGTTTATTCGTGTTCCCATTCCAGTGGTATTTTGTTAACTTAAAAGACTTTAGTCTAAAGTGCATAACAAGACAGGGGCCAAAACATGTTCACCTTCTCAAAGCCGACACATTACTCTCCCGACTCACAGTGGCAGAAAACTTTTAACGAAGAACGGTGCTGACAGAACATACGTGACGTAACAATATATTCATGACAATTTTGGGTCATATTGATGATGCGAAAATGAAGCTCGCAGATTCAGATGGGCTGCCGGATTTGTTTATTCATTTTTTTTTTTTTATTATGTGTGAAATGACGGATTTTGATTTACGAATTTGGTGATTTTGAAACCGAGAGAAAGAATTACTGTTATTATGAGACCACCTGGAGTCGAATAAAATTGATATCATAAGCTTATTTTCGTCAGCTTGTGATGTCATCTCCGATGATTGGTTGAGAGAAAATCTAAATTGGCGTATTATATTCACTATGGCGATGATTGTCTCAAATTTTCACGAATTTCATATTGTAGAAGGCAGTGTACCAAAAAGACAGTTTTTGGTGGCACGGTACACTAGAGATTTTAAATATGATACACAAAGAATGAAATTAATGATTGAATTCATATACTTCCCGTTTATCTATCACAGTGTTCATGTCAATATATAATGGGGAAATGTTCAGTTTTTACTTTAAACATCCAATTTTGAACATTCTTGTAGATTTTTCCTTCATAGAAAAATTTGATGCTCTTGATCTCGTAATATTTTGGGAGGGTTCCCAATAAAAAAAGCTCCCATTCGTACAAAAATAGAGTACGCTGAATAGTGTTGACGCATTTATGTGGCTGCATTAGATCGAGGCGTGTCTACGAAGATACACATTTTATAAGTTCTATGTATACATAAAGGCTGTTCTTGACAACCCGGAAGCTTGTCCAAAGCTTGTCCGACATAGCAACAAGTAATGTACGTCAGCTGGATTTTAAGTATGCAAACTAGATTCTAAGTATTGGACTTCAATAGCTACAAACCGGTTTGACAAATACCACGTCACTATTTTCGTCAGCTAGAAACAAGCCTACGTTTGAATCTGTTACTAAGATCGGCATATTGATTTATTCATTGTAGACATCACCCAGGTGTGACCGGGGTATTCAACAGGTGAATCCCGAGGACCGTCCAGGGAGATGGGTGCGATGTATCGCCCCTGTGGTGTCACATTCCTCACCATGACACAATAGATTGCAATTGTGGTGAACTTGACCTCCTTCTGTACTGTGCAAAGGCATGTACCATGTGTAACGTCAACAATATAGAACTTGGTGTACCTAATTTAGGGATATTTTTTCAAGTTTCAGGATATAACATTGACCTCGGACTGTCTTGATAAATGGAGGGTCCGAAAGTATAGGAGCTATTCTTTGCATTTTTTTTTTTTACACACTGGCATATGGTGGTCATGGTTGTACCCATTTGCAAGAACAAAACAGTGACCGCGGAACCATAGGGCGTAACTTGGAACGAAGGGCGGCTGGAGTTGAGGGGGCGGGGGGGGGTGGGTGGTGGCTGCAGGGCCACTTTTTCAGTAAATGCGTGCAAGTGCAAGCCCGCGGGAGTGTGTAGAATTATGACACACAGCCACATTGTGTCAGCCCCCTCCCTTCCCACTTACAAAACGTGCTGTGGCTCATGAAGGGGTGTGAACCATTTTCCATCAAGGCAAATAAAATCACTGTCTGGACAGCCAAGTGTAAATATGCATTTTCGTTCTTTGAGTGATTGTGGCAAATATTTGAAATAAATAATATCTTCCCTGACCGTGATATTGCTTATTTTTCTATTGATACATTTTTTAAAGTAAAACGTTTACTTATCACTGGGAAAGGTCAAAATCATGGCTTATTCAGAAACCAATCAAAGCGTTATCACCATGACCGAATTTGATGATGGCCGAATTACGCAAAACTCCATGACTTTCCTATTAAATAGCTTAGAAATCTAGGTCTTGTCGCATATGTGCACATCTTTAAGTAATAGACACCACGCATGAAGCTGCAGTTTTAAAGAGGCAGAACTAATCTGCTCGAAAGGTACCGGATAAAAAAGGGTACGCACCGAAGGAATGGGTAATGATAACAAAGTACGTACAAAATTAGTTCTAATTGGAGATTTGGGAAAGCTGTCAGCGATCGTTTTCAGGTGAATATGCGAGTTGATCGCCTTTTCCGCACCATCAGTGTTTTTATGTGTGTAGGAACTGTGAAGTCATTGCGTGCATCTGATTGAGGTAACTTCTTTGGTTGAAACCTCGGATTTTCCGTTCATAATGCTGGCAATTCTTTAAAATAATGTCAGGTACTTGTGAAGAATTTAAATTTCGAAAATACGTTTTCTGAGAGATGATAAGTTGATAAAAAAAAATCACGATGCGACTTGTTGTGAGATCAGTAACCATTTGAATATTCACTCTACCCAACACAGGAAGCAATACATGGGAGCACTGTAATCACTGGTAATGTAAAAAGTCCATACTTCCATAATGATTATAACTCTAAATTTTATTGCAAAGCAATTTTTTTCATTCATTCATAGTTTTCAACATTATTTTCATTGAAGTTTTGTATGATTCTGGTAAGATTCATTTTACGGTCATTCGCAATGCCAAATATTATCTTTTATTTTTATTTCATTTTTTTCTATGATAAGTATTGTCTGAAACGGGTAGTAATTTCGGTAACATGGCAAAGTAGGTTTTTAAACTTATCGTTCCGTTCGTAAAGAATCCTTTGGCCTTCGCAATTTATTGAATATGTATAATGCAAAATAGCCCTTGCTAATGAGTTGGAGGCAGAAATGGAATGCCCGAACAATGAGCGTGATGAATGAATACGGGTCCGGAAATAGAGTGAATGTGAACATTATTTGTGTATTTGTTTAGTTTGGCCTTCACATGTTTGCAAGAGAATGTTACAAGGTATGTCGAACATTTCAAGGAATACACGAATTTCTAGGCCAATGTCTTTATGTGATTGGTCTGGTATCAGAGCACACGTTATGTGGTTTGATACTCTCAAATCCACTGCCCATCTGACGAAGTCCTCGTCGAAAAGACCTGTATTATTCTCACCAAATACCATTTCGGACGGGTTTCAAACGTTTTAAGGCCACGCGCCAACTCACACCATTGCGTTAACCTTACATCTTAACCCACCTTATAATTCACACCTTAAGCCCAACGTTGTTTACAACTAAAAACGCTCGCTGGACGCACAAAGACGCATACCATACGGTTGACTGACGTTCGGCACACGCTCCTTGACCGCAAGCCAAATGTAAGTCCGTCATCTGATCACCTTAAACTGTGCGCTCGGGGAGCGTTTTTTTATTTAAAAAAATGCTCGGCCAATGCAGGCTAAAAGTGCAAAGTTGTGAATCGGCATTTAGATCACAAGTGATGGCATGGATATGGGGTAAACATATACTTATTATGGGTTTCTTGCAACGCACTCGTCAAGGAAAGGATGAATTAGCTTCACTTATCGGTTAGACCAGTTCCATTTCTGGCCAGGTCCCTGAAGATTTGTCCTTCTTAGGGACTGATTTAGCTATGCCATCTGGCCAATGATGACCATTCCGGTCAGTTGTCGAAAGCAGTCCATTCAGGGATAAAGCGAGTAATGTATATGAGCTATCTTTCATGAATTAATTTGGAAGGTTTTAATTCGACTTTGCTGAAATGAACCATGGACAGAGAATTTGTACGATTAAACTTTATAAATAAACTTTACGATTTAGCTTGAGATTGGGCTAGGAGTTTTACTTTTCCGTCCGAATTACTTATGTCAGTATGTCGCATATAAATAATTCCCGGGTGCCGCACTCGTGTCGAAACATTTTACATCCAGGGAAAATTGATCACATACTGGTTTATGGGGAGACAGAGGGAACACGTATTTCATGCATTTTTAACAACATCATCACCCTTAGCACAAATGTAACTTACATGAAATTGAAGAAGGGAATGAAAAGGAGGAATGGGAAAGAGAGGAAGATAAGGGGAAATTAATATGAAGGGGAAATTAAAACAAGAAGATGATAAGTAGGAAGAAGAAGGAAAAAAAGAAGTAGGAGAGTAAAAATGACAGTTATGATTTTTAAAATCATAGCATCGATTCCTCCAGAAATTCAGGTCTAGTTTTCCAAATGTTTCAGATTACTGAACTATATAGCAAGACTTGCTCTCCAGCATGTTCAGAAGCCCAATTGCATGGCTTAGTTCAAGCACACTATAATCCAAATATTATATGATCACGATGATAGGAGATACTCAACTGCAGCTATTGCAATGCTGGAANATTGAAGTTTTTATTCCCAGACAGTTTTAAATAATATGAGTGCCAAATGTGCTGGTAAATTAAACATCGACTATTATAGATTCAAGCCTCTTTTGGCTCTCCATACTTAAACCACAGATTTAGACCAGGGTTAACTTAAACCTTGCTATCGGAATACGGGCCGAAACGTTTTAGAGCTAGGGAAGATTATTACAGATTGGTTTATGGGGACAAAGAGAGGGCAAATATTTCATCTAATCTTTTAACAGCATTTACCCCTAACGCATTAATACATGAAATTGGGGAGAGGAATGACAGGAAGATGAGGAGAAATTAGGAAGAAGGGGGAAAATTAAAATAAGAAGACGATGAAATGATGATGAGGAAGAAAAGGTAAATTTGGAATTTAAAAATAACAGTTTTAAGTGTGGATACCCCCAGAAGTTCTGATTTAATTTTGAAATGTTGCGGCCAAGGGACCTAGATTAAATTGATCTCCATACCAATTGCATGGCTTAGTTCAAGCACTTTGTAATCCAAATATTATATGATCACGATGATAGGAGATACTCAACTGCAGCTATTGCAATGCTGGAATCTCTTTGGATGCTTGGGGTTTACGGATTTGAAGATTCAATCTTCCCCTCCCAGTTTTATGTCGAAGACGTGCTCGAGGAAATTACAGGCTCCGTCACACTATATAGCTTGTATTATATAACCAACTTGCCATGCTTGTGGCCGGTGAAACGTCAATCTATCAAACGGTCCGTACACCAGTGTATACTGTCATGGGGAAACTTAACTTCATCTTCAGACATTTCAGAGATGAAAAGTTTCTAATTGTCGTGAAGAAACAAACTTTGAATTAGCGTATATTACCCTAGAAAATATATTATAAGAAGAGGCAGACTATGCAGGAGATGGATGTATACCCGTAAGGAATACGTTTATGTCATGTGGAAAAGGATCATACAAGATAGAGAGATGGAAAAATTGATGGGGAGGCCTCCTCAGCCACTGTCAGCAGTGGAACGAAATATGTTAGATAGAAAGATTATGCACAGAAATTTGACTGCACTACAAGGGACTACATTGGCGTCCATCGAGTGTCATACCAAAATTTCAAGCGCTAGGCAAGTGTGTCCCATGTGGTCTACCTTAACTAGTTTGCAAGCACAGACCCTAGACTATACCTTAACTTTAGGGACCTTGAAGTGAATTCGTGTTACACGCATGTGTGTGACTGACCACTCAGCACGGTGACGCCACGGGGACAGGCAGACAGGGAAACCGGCTTGTAAAAGAGCTCGTCATACTCATGTGAGTTATGTGGTCTGTTTGTCTGTATTACCCTCTATGGTTTGTTGGACAATAAACATGAAGATAATGGCTATTTACCATCCGATGTTCATGTCTTGGCATCCTTCAACAATCCTCCCCCTTTCATGTTCTCTTGGCCGGTATGTTTGTATGGAATAAAAGAGGTAATCTCGAGATTTCAATTCGAAGTCATTCATGTCTCTCCCATCATCTCCCGGGGATTTGGTCCGCTCAATCTTGAAGCCTCGTTAACGAAAGATGAATGTTATTCCGGTGTTAACGAATAAATCCACTTAGACCTAGTTGAAGTCAGTCGTATGGTATCATCTTTTTATCTGGTCTTTTTTGGAGGAGGGCTTTTCCTTTAGCTCCGGTGAAGCCCCTATATCCACATACCCTATGGATCGTAAGATTCAACAATAGAGGGGTATGGGGGCCTTTGTCTTTTACCGCCCCTAGCTCCGATTTTGAATAGTATTTCCATTCGGACTGTCGCCTGTGCATGTATTGGAACCATGCACAAATCATCCCCTCAAGAGATACACTTATCAGGCTTCACTCTAAAGTATCCTTCGTTCTTTATTCTGTAATAGATGATTAACCACAAACAGATCACAAAATACGACATTGTGCTATCCATCTAATTCCTGTAGAGATGTTCGATCCACATGAATATGGCAAAGAAAAGCTATAATATACAAAATGTAATTGATAGTGCCGTACTTCTTGGATCTAACAATCGGAATACACAATTGCATTCAATAATGGAAACTGATCTTTGAAGACTTGTTTACTCCTTCTATGATCTTGGTTATCAAATTATACCCCCAGTATGACTCACCTGTCTAATTTAAATATCATTGTATCTTTAACGAACTTTCTAGCAGCAAAATAAACACTTTCCCCCATTTTGAATTCATATCATAGAAAAAAAAGAAATGATAAAAGATTCTCCAATTGTGTTATGGCCTAGGCGATTAAAAGCCATTTGCTTTTTACGGTATTCCTTCTGTGTATTATATCTGTGTACTGCAGCTGTTTGTAATTAGATTTTGTTGAGTGTTTTTTTAATTGTGTTTTGCTGTTTCATTTCATTGGTAAAAATATGCAATCAAATCGAATTCTAATTAACATTTCACACATATTTTGCTGAAGTATAATTTCACTTATTCGTCTTGAGTTCATTTGACATTCACGTGTTGTTAGCTTGATTGCATATTGCATTGATCGCTCCTTAGTCATAACATGAACATGGCCAGATCAGTAGAAATATTCCAGTTTCTCCTTGCACCATGTTTCTGCTCCCGGGGACCCAGTGCATCTTCTGTAAACACACATAAATATATCATCTTCAGCCTGGCCTTGTCTTCAAGAACCATCATCTATCTCCCTTTCACATGTTGCAGGTTTTTCCCGAAATCCATTTTGGTTTGCTCTTTGCAGCTATCCTTCACATGCTTGCTTTTATCCGCGATAACAACGAGCACAATACGCGCCAAAATTAGCCGTTATAACAGCTAGCACAATTCAAGCCCACATTATCCATGTTATCTGGTCAAACAGTTTAAATTACAAATGATGAATCCCTATAATTGCTAGCATTGTTGTATCATCATTATCTGACCTCACGTGCCATTTAAAACATGATTATAACTGGAAAAGATGTGACCGCTTTTGCACCTCTTTGGTCAAAGGTAAAGGACACATCACACATCTTTAGAAAAAAAGAGAATAAATAGATTCGTTTCCATTCAGATATGTTTTGAAAATAACATTTATTCAGCGCTTTGAATGTCATTTCTTTATTGCTGGCAATTACATTTTATTAAGTAACTCGTTCGCATCTACCCTGGGACTACGCATGTACATGAATTGAGAAGGCATAACCAATGACATATGATTTGAAGAATCTATTCACGTTTGAGCGAATTATTATGAAGAATTAGATAGTTTTCTTTCTCCCGCTGAATAGCCCTCCCATTAAATGTACTATTGTATTATTATATTATGTATCATTTAAGGTGTTATACTGAATATCGAGTACAATATTCCACAATTAAACAAATAGGCGTGTCATCACTATACCGAAGCTACTGGAGCACTCTTTAAATCAGTGGGCTTTTAACACTTTACAAAGCAAGCTGTGGCAATCACTTAGGGCTAATGGTAAACCACCTCAGAGTCAACAGATGTAGGTCATCTACCACTCTACAGGCACCTTCTTCTCAAAACCACAAATATTCAACCCCGGTGCCTAAACTTGGTTCATGACAATGTTATTTTAAGCAATAAATAATTATGCCCTTTGCTCTATACCGCACAGAGGGATTTTCGTAAAAGGCAACAGCCCAGAGTGATATTTTCCAAGTTTGTTTTTCAGTGGTTTGTCAATAGTCAGCGTGGTTATGTTCGGAAATTGAAATGAAACCATTTTAACATGTTTAAAGAAGAATCTAGAGTAACCTTGTGACGTGTGGGTTAGGTTTTCCAATAATGATCTATTTTCAAGAAAGTAGGTTGGTCTGACCCGATGCGATGTTGATTTCATGTTGGGGTTTATTCATCTCTCATAATTATTCATTCGACGGCATAATAGATTGACAAACATCTTGATAAATGTTACAATAAACCCTCACACAAACAGATAGGCCTGTCAGTATATGTATAGTAGTTTCAATAGTTCATGAACGTTCCTTGATTGATCTATCTCGACTTCATTATGAGACGGCACGTCTAGGTGCTAGAAGAATTAGAAAAAAGACAAGAAGATGATGAAGAAGAAAAGTAGAAAGAAAAAGGAGAGAACGAAGAAGAAGAAAACAAAAAGGAAGGAGAAGGAGAAGAAGAAGAAAAAGACAAGAAGATGATGAAGAAGAAAAGTAGAAAGAAAAAGGAGAGAACGAAGAAGAAGAAAACAAAAAGGAAGGAGAAGGAGAAGAAGAACAAGAAGTAAAAGAGGAAGAGGAAGAATAAGGAGGAAGAAGAAATCAAGGAGAAAAGATCGAGAACAGAAGAAGAAGAGGAAGGAGACGGAGGTGGAGCGGAATACGAGTAAAGAAGAGGGAATCGTATAAGAAGAGATGGGAGAGCAAAAACTAAAGAGGACATTTAGTCGAATCAATTTAGGTGAATTTGTTTTTTTCTTTACGAATGTCGTCCTAAGCTTTTTTGAGGGTCTTTAATATCATACATCCAATAAATGTTATCCTAAAATCAATATAATTATTGACAAATTCCTTTTCGATCACCATGCATTTCTGTAACCAAATTCAAACTGACTTTTCCTAGTCTTAACGCCTGTGGGTGTGATTTCTGCAAAACGAATGTGACAATGTTGATATGATAAATCGCTGGGATGAAAACTATTGATGAATTAAGGGAACTTGGTTTACTCAAGTGTCGTTAACCTTTGCTTCTCCAAGGCGCGGATGTCTCGACAGATTTAGAAAAAAGGACTAGTTTCAGGGGTGAAGAAGGGGTTTGGTTTGGAGAGCGAGACGTATCTTAACGTCGGTTAAAGCTCATATCTAGTACTTGCAATGAACTTTAATTGGGAAATATGATGGTTACCATGGTGAAAATGTTATCTTGATCAATGCACAACGATCTAGACTTGTCTTAGCATGGAAAATGTAATCAGGTAATTCAAAACTGTTTAAAAGCGTCATAATTAAAGGTCACGACGTGTCTTTTCACTTCAGCCAACACATGAAGCAGCATGCGGGACAAGGGTAATATTTGTAGTCCTGACAGTGCCCACAAAAACTGTATTCACTCACCACTCTGTCATTATACATATTGTTGCAAAATCATATAATTCTCGGCGATTATGTGAATTTTTTAGTTGTCCACTTAGCATCAAAGTCAAATAATTACATTTAAAGCGAATATCGAGTATTTGCAAAGAACTTCAATTTGGAAAAATGAATGATTAAATTAGTCTTATGTTACAAACAAAGCACAACGTGACTTGTGTAGACAAGGGAAAACTAATATGATAACCTCAAACCGGTTAAAAGCGAAATTATGTCATTCTCCACGTGCTCTGT
>BQKZ01002245.1:30474-42825 GCA_036244855.1 Temnopleurus reevesii | reverse complement strand
GGGGGGGGGGGATGGGTGTAGGGCCGCTCCAAAATTCTTGGCGATTGTGAATGTATATCAGTATATGCCCCCAATCTATTTAAAAAAAATTACCCCACCTGGATATAGAGTGTGATAGACATAAACAGCCTTATCAGTGGTATCACTATAAGTTTTATATTCTTTAGTTCTGTAGGAGAACGATTATTATAGACAATTCGCAATTCTTAGTTAACATTGTAATACATTAACTTTATAGAGAAGATCTTAATCATGGAAGAATACATTTCACATTACAGATCGCAATTTTAGAAACTTATGCACCATAACGACTGTATTCATTGTCTTGATTAGCTGATTAGTATACACATTTTAACCAAATCATCGCGGTTTTTATCATGATGGTATCGTGCTCTAAATACTCGGGAAGAAGAGGCGGGTATTGATGTCAGAAGCTATTATGCTTCTCGATCATGATCCAGATAATTCACCTCAACCCGATTATCAACCCACCTTCGTTATTGGCTGATTAAAGATCGAAATTTCCTCCGGTAATTTCTTATAATTGCTCATAAATGTCTCACCCCTCATTTTGCAAGGAAGGTGTTAGACACCAGCGGCATGAGGTGCCAAAACAAGTTTCCCTGGATATTTCCCTGAAACGATGTTTTTGTTCAGGTAGTGGTTAATTTATGAACTAAATTTTTGGAAATGTAGGACAAACTAACTGTGAGGCTCTTTTTTAACTTGAATTAATTAGATTTTGAGCTTGGTTTGCCTCACAAAAAGTGTGTAAGACAATTAACTTAGCAGAAATAGGTATCAGATCACTACCATAAGCAGATCGGGGGGGGGGGGGGGGGGGGGGGGGGGGGGGGGGGGGGGGGGGCGTTGGGGGAGTGCGAGGACGAGGCCGAGGCCGCACTCCCACCCTACCCCCATATGCGATTCTGAGGGGTTCGTTTCGAAAAACCAGGGGCCGCCATATCTCTTTCGTCCATTGCTCTAATTCTGGGATTATTTGCATGGACTTGAATTTGTTTACAATTTTCAAATCGTCAATCGAAGGGGACTGGTTTTCCGGGGGGTCCGGGGAAACTCTTGCAAATAGTACTCATGCTAAAACAGATAAATCACTTCACTGCCAATTCGTGAGACGTATCGTCAGTGTTTTTTATAAGATGTGACGGCAGCGAGAAAGAAATGTTGCACGAAGCCATCACTGGAATTTTATTGAAGGCGTTCTTCTATCTTGTCTATATAATTAACATGATTAACATGAATCTCAATATGATGCCTTATAGATTTAGATGAAGAGAATGCTGTATAAAACACTAAAATCATACGGATATATTTTCATTTTGACGCAGATGCGTATGGCGTAATCTTCACTACATCTTTGCGCTACACAAAACGTAGTCAAACCCATATAATGCAGAATTTTTGTGTTTTATCTGATGTCAGCCCATCTCCCTTTCTGCATGCTTTCTACCTTCGATGCTCCTCTGTTTAAAAAAATGTTGAATAAAACGGAAATAGGAATAGACCGCCAAAACCCTTTGGACATCTCCCAAAACCCTCTTTGAAATCGGACAGTGTTTCCTTTCTCCAAGGCTTAATTGAAAATTAGATCCAGTAGGATGGACACGACAATTTTAAATTCAGATTGGAGCAATTACCTATGGAAGAATAGAGTAAATAGGCGTACAGAGTTTCAAAGATATACACAATTTTCCTACACAAACAAACAAACATAATATAGTCTGATTGCCGATCATTTCTTGTCAATGAACACCAAAATGTCGGAAAGCAAAAACAGGCCAGTTTGAATACGGAATTTTCGGTGAACCCCAATCCTGACATACCGCCAAGGATCTATGTTTTTTGCAATTGTTTCAATATGATTATCGCAGCTCATGCAATAGTTCTTGTTTTGTATAACAGAGATATCTCTGTATGTTTTCAAATAGTTGTTAGTAAAAATAAACAGCGTATGTATTTGTAAGTTGCGCTGTCCTATCCTGACTATCTTGGTAAGATGTATCCAGAAGAGGCAAAAATATATTACAGCTTCAAAACACATTGTTGAAATAGCAATTATCGTGCGTTAGTTCCTACTTTGTACGATGTTGCCAAGTTGTCGCTTAGATAGCGAGAGAGAGAGAGAGAGAGAGAGGGGGGGGGGGCGTGACACATATCTTTCAGGGTGGTTTCTCTAAAACTCTTGTAGTTTTGAAAACTTGGAACTCCATTTCGCTCTTAATTGTTTAATGTTGACTCACTTAAAGACACCAAACGTGTTTTAAAACCCTTGTCAGACTACCTGAAGTGTTTTTCTTTTACATGTTGGAGTCTTTTCTATTCTTGGACAAGAGTATAACTGTCTCCATATCTTTTCATTGCATTATCCGCAGGAATGACGAGAGCCTCTTTCATGGTGCAATTACTTTTCAGCGGGGGTGGATTGTTTCCCTTTCAAGAGGATGATTTCGAAAAAGACGATACGCGTTATTAGCCATGTCAGATGTATTTCTAAACGAATACAGACAAGATAAACGTTTGCATAGCGACTTAGTTTTGCTGTATTTTTGTTTCCATTCTTTCTTGGTGGAGACTTTAACAAGGGAATAAGGTTTCCCCCTCATCTTTACGCAATATTCCCCTCCCGGTAAACAAATTCAAGGTATTCCTCTTTGATTGTTCCTTTTGTGTTTCTGGAGGTTAAAGAAAGAAATAAAGAAACCGATTTAAGTAGTACTGATACTGATTAGCTCTGGAATATGAGAATTGTGAAATCTCTTAAATGTATTCAAGCTTTTGTTGCTCATCTTAAAGGAGACAAATTGATTCTGACCATAGAGGGCTTTTTGGATTATCATTCTGTGAATTTAGAATATTACGGCTTCACAGGAAATAAACATGCTGATCGAGCATACAGTATTTATATGAAGAAAATATTTCGATTATCACCGGAAGAAGCTAATTTTGTAATATTATCCATACATCATTGGACCCAGGGCTTTAGATAACCGAGGTGAAAAAAATGGACATAGAGGGAGAAGATGAGAGAGTGAGAATGTGTCTGTGTGTGTGGTTGTGTGTGGTTGTGTGGTGGATGTAAGTATGTACAAATTGATTTTTTCTTCAATTAATCTTTCAATCTGTGAGAAAAATAAACAAGAAATGAAAGAAAATATGATACGAGCAGATGGTAACAAATGTTAAGGGTTTTTCCTATGTACCCAAGCGTTGTTGTCACGCGGGTTCACGGTAACAAACATAATATAATCTGATTGCCGATAATTTTTTGTCAATGGACACCAAAATGTCGGAAAGCAAAAACAGGCCAGATTGAATACGGAATTTTCGGTGAACCCCAATCCTGACATACCGCCAAGGATCTATGTTTTTTGCAATTGTTTCAATATGATTATCGCAGCTCATGCAATAGTTCTTGTTTTGTATAACAGAGATATCTGTGTATGTTTTCAAAAAGTTGTTAGTAGTAGGAAATACATGAAATACAGGTACTGTACTGATGCAAAATCACATTAAAACTCAATAGAAATACATTCTCATGTCTTTATCTGTAGAATTTGCTTTGTTGAGATCTATAAACGCTTCTTTCTGGCAATGTCAACCTGAACATGCTGAAGTGCTTGCCAAATACCGAATCGATGAACATTCGTGCGGCGAAGCTGTAATGATACGGAAATTATTTTGATTTGCACCAGTAACATATCCTAACATTAACATCCCCTTCATTTATCGCTGTGCCGGTCGTAAATCAACTCCAGACTGATTTCAAAAAGCTCTTGTCTTAAAAATGTGTTTTGATTATAAACAGTTGTGACAATGGCAGTCATATGGGAGGAAGATCAACGCGGAATGAAGCCATGCATTTTGTGGTCGATATTTTTTCTTCTCAAAATGTGATTTCATGTTAAATGTGCTATGAAATGCTCTGGGAGTGTTTTATTCTATCCAGGGGACCAGGTTGTATAATTGAATTACACGCCTGAGACTGTCAATCCTTTATTTAGGCTATATTTGGTTCCTTTAGATAAGTGCATCAAATAATTATAATTGGTCCCAGATTTTAGAAATATTCTAGGTTTTTTAAATTCAGATCAGTGATGAGCTAGATTATCCCCACAGGGTGAAAAGAAGCATGAAACAAAAGCTCTTTTCATGCGCGACCAATGTTGGAACCAGCATCTTTCTATTTATGAGGCACACACTCACACATGAACTAAGACCCCGTTATTACCAACAGCGTTAAACCAGTTTAGTGGAAACTAGTATAAAAACAGGAACTAGTTTAGCGGAAAATATGAACGCTTGGCACTTTCCTAAATGGTCATTCAAACCAGATTGGAAATTCACCTTGCGAGGTTTCAGCGACAGAGAACCAGTCGGATGGTGTTGTGAACACACGGAACTTTCGTGAAGCGGCTTTAAGATGTAAATTTCACTCTGAATATGTCAAGCATCTGACAGGTTCCGCTGTGTTGCGCGGGCGAGATACAGTGTCAATACGGGGACAGCAGCAATATACACACGGGAAGTGTTTGAACACAGCTGTTTATCTATCGTCATAGCAACAATACATTTTAACGAAAACTGTAATTGAAGCCCGGTTTGTGAGCACGGAGATGTGAACACTCACAAATTGGCAGTCGAAACTAGTTTAGCGAAATCCACTTTCGACAAGCAGACAAGTAGATGTGAACGGGGTCTAATTTACACGCTTCGAATTGGTATATGAAAGGTTACTTTTCGTTTTATGTGAAATTGTGTGCTTCTGTGCGTCATGGCGTGCGTCGTAAATCAAGCTTATAGAGACAGGGACGACTTAATTTGGGGTCGTTCCTGTGATGCGGCTCCGAGCCCCAATCATGTTTTTCTCCCGGATGGTCAGGGTGAAAAGACGTTCCCTACCCTCCATTCTTATTTTGACGTAAATATTCAAATTTGAATGTTAACACTACATAATCTAAATTTTTAAAAACTATTTTTATCCCGTATTTGGGATGCTAGTTTACAGAAACCTCAACATGCTCAAGTAGACTTCTTCACGTGTTCCAGAACATCAAATGGTTAGACGAAAAACCTGAAAATAATCAAACTTTTAAAATTAAAAATAACATGGAGATTTAAGTTTCCAACCATTTTGTTTATTAGTGTGTGTACTATAATAGACCGAGGAGGTGATAGATCTATGGTACATTAGGGTTCAGTTGCTGCTACAATAGTAGCCCTCTTAAAATACATACTTAGGGTGGTGATATGTACCCTAAGGGTGGAGACATGAACCCTATAGGTGCATATCTGCATCCCAGAGGGTGCTACTATTCTACCAGCGGCTGCACCCCTAAGGATGCAAAACTACACCCTTATTTCTGAGTGTGTACTACGGATGAATACCCTGGGAAGGGGTTATTTCTGGCCAGAGGGGTTGAGAGGAAAACACTGAATGTCATCATGTCATGGATGATATTCCCCTGCTATAAACACAGGGCTACCCACGTCCGATGTAGATTAGAGAACATTAACCACGAAACTGTACTTTACATACTTAGTGCAGGCATAGTCTTCGAGCACGATCCCAATCTTAGAAGCTTATAAATTCATACAATAAAAAAGAATTACTTAATTAGTCTGAACGGTAGGCTAACATAAGCACTTCATCAGAATAGCTAGGCGCAAAAGACTCTCCAATACCAATAGGTCCCAGAAACGTATGTACGGAGAAACTAGTGAAGAATATGATCATACAAGAGTGAACAATTCTGCCGGACAAGCAAATGATGAACCAATCATACATGACTAGCTGCATAGACCTAGTCGATAGACTAACAAACGCTGGTCACGATGGTCAGGATAGTAATACATACGATAAGCTCATGATCAATATCCTCAAGATTTCTGAAAACAAAGTTTCTTTTACCTGTTATATTTTGTTTTACTTCGCAAAGAGATCCAAACTTTGCACAATATTTGCACTGATTAAAATTGGCGTCGCCACAGCATGCGAAGGACTTAGGATCAAATGCTTACCACGAACTCAATCATCCCTCCATCTAAGTCGGATACTTTCTTAGAAACATCCAAAGAATCTTACCCATTTATAATAGGTATTTTAGAAACTTAGATGACTACAAAATATGACAAAATTATTTTCGTCAACCCCACATGAGACCGAAGAAAAGTATAAGTGGTCATTATAGGGATATTTGATACTAATATAACAAGATACATCGCTGTCATGATGTGTTCCAATATAAATCTTGCTGAACCCTAACAGGCTCTGCTAACGGATTTATCAAGCAGTTACAATAACCACAGAAATTCTCGACATTATTTGTCAGGTTGTGTTTACTCTGGCATTGACAAGGGTCGGTTTTTAAAGCTCGGAGAATGGAATAAATATATAGGGCCACCCAGTTCCAGAAAAAGATCTCGCAAACCTGAGATATTTCAGCACCAAGTCCAAGTATATCAATATGGCTGCTACCGTAAATTATAAATGGTTTGCTCGGTTCTCGATCGTTTGAGTTCACCTTCAGAGCAACATCAGTTTACGGCGTTTACTGTTTACCTTGTGTACCGCATGTGTACAGGCCTAATAATTCATAAAGGTATCGGAATGTGTCATATTTATTACTAGATTTGAATGACGATAACAACGGCTAAGGACACAGGAGGACTTTTCCCTTCAAATAATATAGTTTTGCCCTTGGTGCATGTTATTTAGCTCTCGAATCTCCAAGTACATAGACAGTTAGACGTTGCTCCAAGAAACACACTAGTTTTTATTGCATTGGCCCCGCGATCGAAGACCAAAAATATCACATAATTTTCAAAGTGCAGTCTATATTGAGAAAGGTTCAGATATGAAAAGGAATGTTACTTGTTAATATAAATAGGCTTTCCTGGTCAGTTTAAAACTTTTTCAACAGTATTTCTAGCTGTATTCGCTCAATAAAGCAATAGGCCTTTTGTGAGCCAGACAAAAACTGAGTGACCGAATTATTAGATATTCGGAAAAAAATTTGTATCACTCTGGCTGATTCACCATTAAACATAAAGCCAAAGATAAGGTTACAAAATGCGATATAGCGGTCATTGAAAATATAAGGGGGATGCAAAGAAGATGCCGAATATAATTAATAAGGTGGAAAGGAGAAAATATTAAAGAAAAGGCATGCGATGACCTTAAAGGACAACAGTACCAATTGGCATAGCGATAAAAATCGGCGTTGTACTATTCATTGTCGCGATTGTTGTCGAACCATGAACAATGTGGCAGCAACCATATCGTGTGATATGAAGCGGCCGGGGTTTGAACCCACGTCCTACTGATTGCAAATCGGACGCAGTGCTGATTGAGCCAACGCATTCCTAGTAACGGACATACTAACTACACGAACCCACTGCGGGTTGAACAGTTGCCAAAGCTTGTCAACCTCCATGCCGCGCTTTTACCGCCAAACTCGATGAGCAACATCGAATTCCCATCAATTCGATTAATTAATCTCCCGCCGATTACATTCACCATGTCATGTTACCTTCAAAGGTCCTGTCACACTAGATACTGTAGAACACAACAAAACGCTACATGATTCAAGACGAGGATGCATTTGGCCACATACAATTTGGAAAATTAATAATTAATGTATGACCGGTGTGACTGCAGTGCTATCTATCCAAATGAATTTCATTACAGTCCCACCTATTGTGAATGATGTGTAGTGGTTTGACGACCCCTTAATCCCACATATCGAGTCTTGTGATAGTTAGATGGTGTGGGTATGGAGCCATAGGGGCACTGCGGCCAGAAGGTGAGTGGGGAGCCGGCAAGGTCGCGTGGCACTCCAGAAGGTATTCATTATAACAACTTGGGCTTGTGGTGCTATGTCAGGAGTCATCTGAAGGCCATGCTTCACCTAAATGAAGGATAATTTAAAACGTTTGTAGGGGGCCCGTGGATCATGTTTTGAATGGATTTACAGTTCACTAAGAAGATAGCAGAGACGACACAATGATATATATTTTTCTCTATGTTATTTCTTCGTAATTTTCATTTGCTAGTTCTATTCTAATTCTTTTTAAACCAAAGAATTAGCACGGTATTCCTTCCCGCATTCCTTCAGTGAAATTCAATATCTTTTTTTTATTATTCTTTGAGCATTCAAAACGAAATTTTGTTTTAAATATACCTGCGCAGCTATAAATAGATTTATGATCACATTTGCAGGAAATTAACCTGTAATGAGAATATGATCGTCTATTTCAATTTCCTTATTCTCATCTCCGGCCTTGTGTAAGGTGAGCCCGAACATCATCTCACTGCACGCAAGCAATAGAATATTTCCATCTTCTGATTATAATAGATGCTTACCCATTGTTCCATATTAAAAATGAAAGTTAGACCTTTAATGATATCGGAAACTGAAGTCTCCTCATGGGACCTTGTTTCGGATGTTGCCAATAAGTACTCTGAAAATATGAAAAGAGAGGAAAGCGGAATGGAATAAGGATAAAATAACTTCACCGTAACTCCGAGTCGTTTTGGCGCTGGTACATTACTGTGCATATATGATCTGATGATGATAGAGGAAATTGGCGGACTTGCCCACCATATGGGTCGACTGAAAACAAATCAGCGGGGAAGAAATTCTTATTGTAACATCGCGAGGTTCTGTCACCGATCGTGTCCTTTTCACCTGAAGAAGACTTAGTTAAATGCTGTCCGAAACGTCACGATCTCCACCTCTCTTCTTGAACTCGATCTGCTCAGTCATTCCAGAACTAAGTCCTTGAAAAATAAATTTACACCTAACATTGTGCAAAACAGAAATTAATTCAATGATATCAGAATTGTGCAAAATAGGGGTTCGGAGGTGGATTCGGGCTTTGGTCACCCACCCATAAAATAATGATCATCCCATTATAACCATTTGGTATATTTTGTCTTTATTTTGCTGCTTGATGAAATTCTGCGGATGTATTTTTGGATTGGGGATGACTTTCAAACCTGCTGGGACGTTTTTTTTAATTGAGATAAACTTGTATTGAGGGGTTTTTCTTTTAGGATAGTAGGTTCTGCTTGGACGCTAATACCCTTTTGCGTTATCTTGTGAAGTCCTTTAAATTTAGTATCCGTTACCTCTTTTGTACTTGATTGTAAACCCTAAGACGATACTAGGAATTTGAGGGTTAGCTACTTTTTACTACAATTGGAACAAATCTCCCGCTAAGATATTTACTAACTTCAAAAATCAAAGCAACGATTAAGGCTGGCGTGTTGAACAAAATAATACTGAATCTTTTACGTGCATCATACCGCGAAAGCGAGTTGCAATGTTCAACCATACTTTTTGTGTTGTTTTACTTTCATGGCCCTATTGAGATCGACATTTTGTTGAAATGGCACATTGATTCTAATAAACATTGAATTAATTCAAAAAAAGAAATGAAATGAATTTCAACTCGCCAAGTGGCCTTCTATAGACATGATAGGACGAGCATATAAGTTGAACAACCCGCCGTCGCTCTGCACGTATGGTTTTTTTTTTTCAATCGGTCCGGCTTAGCGTCCTCCTCAATTCGCGTAGGTGTTAGTGGGTTTTAAACCTGAAAAAGTACACTATCTAGCTTATTTGGGATGGAGTTCATATGGATAGTCCAAATGGATCTATTGCTTAATTTGAATGTATGTAAGAAAATGTCTACGACTATTCTCAAAATTAATCGAAATAATTGACCGACATAGCAAAATATACTGACGAACATAACCATGATAACAGGCAAAATTATAACATTGCCAAAATCTATGTTTTGCGTTAAACACGCCAGTATATGGAGCAACATAATCATAACCATGTTCTCAATTGCAAATACCCAGAGGCCACCTGCACCACATGTTTCTAGTTTGCTACCTTTTCTCCGGTAGCCGAGCACATGGTAACAATTTTAAGTTATGATATCTGATATATTTGATTTTTATCGTTTGTCAATTACAATTTAGGGTAATATGTAGTTCAATCCTCCCACCTACTGGGCAGCATAGTAATGGCTGTTACTCTTACAAACATGATTTTACCTTTTCGAGCGTCGATTTAGAAAATGTTATAAAGGCATGATATCTATCAGAGTTTTCTCAGAGTATTATTACGAATAAATACCTATTAATTGTATAGCTGAAGTCCAATCTAATTTTCAGTGCCTTGTTTTAAACGGGCCTTTTTTCTGGGACAGCGAGTAAAGCATGAGCATGGGTATTTTTTACTCATGACCTATTAGCAGATGAGCAAGGCCAGATAATTTTTTTTTCTAAAATGCTAAATGGCTATTATTGTTATTATTAATATCATAATACCACGACTTATTGATGATTTTCTTGCTCTTTTTTTTTCTTCTTATCATTATCATCATCTGATCATGTTATTTCATTTTGTCGTCATTTCTGTCTGGGAGAATCTGCCTCTTTTTAAGATGATGTAGCTTTCTGTTTTTTTTTTTTTTTTTTTTTTAATTTTTGCTCCCTTCAAAACATACTATAATACGTTGCCACAAATTCAAAAAGTCACATTTCTATGACGTATTGCAGAATAAGTATATATAGAGCGTACACGACCATTCATGTCTAAAGTCTCCATGACTAGAATGCAGTCTTACATTTGACTGCAAACACGATTTCATTTAAAGTATCAATTCCTTTTATATGTCAACCAGTTTTTGGTTCAAATATATCAGTGATGGCTTTCAATGACATGTAAACTCTTTTTCGCCGTCTGGACATGATAAGGATCTTGTAAACAGATACATCAAAATAGTTCGATACACGCTAAGACATTGACGGAGAACACTCTAGTAAATTATGCAAATCTTCTGTTCCACCTTATATTTTTATGACACATTTGATTTTTTGTTGTTGTTTCTGTTAATTCTTTTTCTTCATCAAAGCATTATTTGGTGGCAACAGAGATGCCAGTGAGTTTATTCTAATCTACACTGTAAATACACTGCTGTTAAATTTGACACCAGTCGGATTCTTTGATTTTTAAAGAACCACGCCTGCAAAGTGTTAAAATGACACCCGTTTAAGAATTAATTAAATTTACTAAAACACATGCTCGTGTTGTTTAAGCTCCTAAAAAAACACCAGTCGGTGTTTAAATATATTAGTTGATTCCAAACGGATGTTATTTCAACACTTCTCTGATGAGGGCCTAGATTCTGGCTAGTGTTGAATCTAACACCACCGTTTTTGCATGTACAGACGGCCGATTGTTGACGTTTTCATTTATGTAATGAATTTCTGGCGAAGCTAATGCCATCGGACTATTGTAAATTTGCATTTTTCATACACCTTGACATGAAACGAATCATCTCCACAATTTCCTCCAAATCGATAAGATGTGTAGAAGTATCGATCACCTTTCTAAAGATAAGTTCATGACCTATGGAATTTATATAAAATCAATTTTTAAATGCCTGTATTCATTATGAACATGCAAGCCGGCTGCGAGCTGCAGTGTCACTGTCCTAAACTTTAGGCCGAACTTCCACACTTTTCATCAACTTAAGCTCTACTCTTCCTCTTCTGTCGTTGTGTAATGCGATGCATCAAAATGTAATGCTCACATGGCTCATGTACATCATGTGCATCCTCTTTTTAGATCCTCAGACAGATAGCGCGCGGTTTGATATTTTTCCCGCGTTTTTTTCTTCCAGAATTTGCCGATCCAATGGTGAATGTCGTGTATCGGACTGTGCCAACACCTAAAAGCTCTCGGCAGACCAGGGGCCCGGTATATAAATTAATTATAGATAATATCAATTTTGCGATCATTCGCAAACTTTACTGCATGATTTGCTGTAGACTTACGATTAATATCATTCATATGATTGATGGGAAATTTATATACTAGGGGGCCCTGGGCTGTATTTCGTAAAGCTGATCGTAGAAGTACCGAAGACTCTGCACACGACTGGTGACCACGTTTTGCATTCAATCATCCCTGTATTTCTGAGTAAGCTCCTGAATAGGGTCACCAGTCGTGCGCAAAGTCGTATGTACCTCTACGAACAGGCGACTTGTTAAGAAATAAATCTTGTAATAAGTATAAAAATTATGAAAACAAAGTTTCCAGTCCTTCGTCAACATTAGCTGATTAAATGAAGTTTATTTTTAATACACAATATCTCAAATTTATCATTATCATTCTCACATTGCACATTAGCTTATCTTAACTTGAGTGCACCACACGTGGATATTCTTTTAATGTCGGAGGAAATTAATTTCATAAGTTGGCACAAACTACCAATTTGAATACGGGTGTGGCGGAACCAACCAACACCTAC